>VWYH01001054.1:816670-906832 GCA_013399365.1 Pampusana beccarii | reverse complement strand
TTATTGACTCTTGACTGTTGAACTAGTATCTCTAGTATGTGTCCCAAACATGCTACTGAACCACAGAACAATAATTGCTAGCACTTAATTGCTGTACATAAATTCCCTCCACAGTATAACCTTCTACAGTGAGTATTTCTGAAAAGACTGAACAAACATTATATTTTATTCCATCATGCTAGTCGTGTTTCAGAAAATACATCTAGATACCAAGAAGATTTTGATGCATCAGTTTCAGTTTTTCTCAAGTTCGTAATTTTCTTTCTGGATATGAACAGGTAATACACTTAAAAGTATTATTATTCCGTTTAGTTCTTACAGAGTAAGAAAATGAGAACAGTCTGTTCCTCTATTCTTCGAGAGAATGCATGTTCAGCTTAACTACGTTACCCAGGATTTTGTAAAGGAAAAGTCCACATCCATCATTCAAAAACTCTTTATTCTCCATGTTAAAAAAGAAGCTAAAGGCAACATTAATCTTACTTTATAAAGTATTATATTCCTTCATTTAGATGAAGTAGTGGGCTTTGAATTACCCAAATATGGTCCAGCTGATGTCCCTAGAATATGTCCAGTGAGAATAAAAAACCAACTCACAAGATACTGTGCAAGTAAACGTGGTGGAGGTGTATGTGAATGGGTGTAGGAGGGGAGACTCATTTTTAAAATGAGATATTTAGGAAGTAATGTGCTACCTAAAACATGTTTCACATCGAAGCAAAAATCCTACTGGTTCTAGCCAGCAGAGAACTGCTCACTGAGCACACTAACAGGGGAAGGTGGAAGAGGAAGGAACTAATATCAATATNTTAACAGAATGTTTAACAGCAATTAACAAACAGTCCCATTTTATATGGTTGGAAAATATGATTCAGAGTTTAACATGTACATGTTCTAATACTAGAAAAAAAAAAAAAAGAAGCAAAGCAATATGGTAGCTGATTATGGAGTCTGGACTGAGGGTTCATGCTGAAGAACATAAAACATCAACTATTGATCCCTTTTTCATGGTAGTAAAGAGGTATAATTCAGACAGAGCTGTGTCTCAAGTCATAGCTGAGGTTTACTCTCTTGCTTCCAAAATATACAAATTAACTCACTTGAAATGACCAAAGAATTAGCAATACTTTAGGGGTCTTTTTTTACCTTATTGACTCTTGACTGTTGAACTAGTATCTCTAGTATGTGTCCCAAACATGCTACTGAACCACAGAACAATAATTGCTAGCACTTAATTGCTGTACATAAATTCCCTCCACAGTATAACCTTCTACAGTGAGTATTTCTGAAAAGACTGAACAAACATTATATTTTATTCCATCATGCTAGTCGTGTTTCAGAAAATACATCTAGATACCAAGAAGATTTTGATGCATCAGTTTCAGTTTTTCTCAAGTTCGTAATTTTCTTTCTGGATATGAACAGGTAATACACTTAAAAGTATTATTATTCCGTTTAGTTCTTACAGAGTAAGAAAATGAGAACAGTCTGTTCCTCTATTCTTCGAGAGAATGCATGTTCAGCTTAACTACGTTACCCAGGATTTTGTAAAGGAAAAGTCCACATCCATCATTCAAAAACTCTTTATTCTCCATGTTAAAAAAGAAGCTAAAGGCAACATTAATCTTACTTTATAAAGTATTATATTCCTTCATTTAGATGAAGTAGTGGGCTTTGAATTACCCAAATATGGTCCAGCTGATGTCCCTAGAATATGTCCAGTGAGAATAAAAAACCAACTCACAAGATACTGTGCAAGTAAACGTGGTGGAGGTGTATGTGAATGGGTGTAGGAGGGGAGACTCATTTTTAAAATGAGATATTTAGGAAGTAATGTGCTACCTAAAACATGTTTCACATCGAAGCAAAAATCCTACTGGTTCTAGCCAGCAGAGAACTGCTCACTGAGCACACTAACAGGGGAAGGTGAAAGAGGAAGGAACTAATATCAATATTTGCTTTAATTAAAGGTGAGGAGGGAAGAATTTTCACGTATTATTTACAGTTAGTGCAGAAGTTCGATTCCTTTCCTTTAAGCAGGGATTGTAAGCAGTAAACATGCCATTCTAATTACTTCTGACGAGCGTCAAGTTTTTTAACAGTACTCAATATTTTCTCAAGTAAAACAAGATGATTATTTTGTATCATGTTTTTTAGGTTGCTTAATTTAGGCAGGGGAAAAAAGGTGTTTTCCAAAAACATTTGATATTCTGGAACACAAAATAAATTCCTGTACTTCCAAGTAATGCCTCCTGCCTTACAAAGCAGGCCTGGGTTCCTGACCCTGCTCTAACTAAGCTGCTTCTCTGATTAAAAGGCAAGTTTCTTTCCTGGTTATATCATTTTAAAACCTATTCAGATGTGATAACATTTTTGCTCCTGTATCTTGGCAACATGATTTATTCCGTTAACACTGAGTGTTACAGTCTGAAAAAGCTGTACCATCTGGGTTGAATTAATAGCCTACCCAGAGAAATAAATGAGAATGGTCTGCTATAATTAACATGTAGGTAAAGTATATTTAAGAGATTATTATAATTAATATATCAGTTACTGATTTCATGCTAAAAAGAGTTGTGAACACAAGTTATTAAGATTAGTTATCCTCTCTGTATGTGCCTAGTAAAAATGCAGTGGAATAATAGCTCCAAAGAATCAATAAAATTGACCTTAACATTAAGAACATCCGATGTGAAATTTGAAGCAAAGAGAGGCAACATAAGGTATTATGGAACAGCAGCAGAAAATTACTAGTTTCATTAATTCAGAATTAACACCAGTAAAACTCAAATGTGATACTGAAAACCACAACAGAAAACCTCCACCAAAATGCATGAGCGATGAATTTAAACACTGCAGGAGGCATCCAGCTGTAAAGATGGACAGGGCAGGGCTGTTGCTTAAAGCTGTCTTGGTTTCTATTAAATAAAATGGAAGATGCAGTAGAAAGCCAACACAAGAGACGTGAATTTGATAAAAATTCCATAGCGTGTTGTCACCCACGCAAGAAAAGCGCTGGGTCTTGGTGGCAGGTTCTTCATAAGACACAAATGCTGGGTAGGTTGTCACAGGTTACCAAAAGCCTGGGGGTTGCTTAGTGACTTCTCAACATCTGTGTCCCAACAATATAAAGTTCCATTTCTTTAGCTACCCCACAAAATGTATTTACCCTTGTTCAGGGTCTTGGATGTCCTTTCTGCTGAACTGATATGACATTACCAAGAGACATCAGAGGAACAATTACAACTTCACAATTAATGTTTGTGCATCTTTATCTTTTTTACTCCGTAGTATCAAACCCAGCAACTCACATATAACTGAAGATTAATATCTAAACTAATGTTACTCTTGTTTAGCACAGAAATTAAATGCGTTTAAAAAAAAAAGGGCAGTTTCCAACTGCCCACCCTCCCCCCTCCTTGCATAATTAGGGCTTTTGTGTCTCCAGATTATCTTTAAATTCATGTTATTATAAATCTTGTTTATTACTGAAAAGACTAAGGGTCATTTGACAGTGGTGTTAGGGACATTACAAATAAAGTATATAGGAGAATCCATTCCAAAAGGCTTGCAATTTAAAGAGAGACGACAAAAAGGAGATGAAAGAGGCAAATTAAATTCAAATGCAGTTAGAGAGCCAGGGGAATTCCTTGCTTTTCTCCCAACTTCCACTTTATGCACAGACACAGAAGTTAAATGCAATACAATAGTAATATTTTTAAACACATTTGGGATGACAAAACCATGAAACACTTGCAAAGAAGGCTATAGATAATAACACAAAAAACCTAAACCAGACTGCTACTCAGCACATAGGTCTCATAGAAAAACAAGGAAAAACATATTGAATTTAATGAGGTTAAAATTATTTTTAAAATTCAAGTAATGTTTTTTGGGAAAGAACAAAAAGATTAAACAAACAAACAGAAAACAAAAAAAAACACAAACCAGCAAAACAAACCAGCACACAACATTAATTGGCACAACTTCAGGCTAGTGGAATTCCTCTGTGTTATCAATAGTTTGTAGAAATCACTGAACACAAGACTGGCCCATTGATCACAGGGAACATTTGGTACTTACAGGATTTCACAATTACATAGCTGAAAAAGAATGCTACAGTGTTCTACAGTAATTGTCACAATTTAAATAATTACTTTAGCTGATTACTGAAGAACACGAAATAAAATCAGCCAAAGAGATAATTCCAGGCATGGCAGAAAAAGTTTCAGAAACTTCCCTGTAGAAATTAAGCTAAAGGACAACACTTTGCATTCCTTTCCAGATTCATGGCAACTACAACACTGCTGTTATCATTCTCCAGGACTTTTATTTCCAAGAGATGCTCCAAAGCAATTATATTCTTAGCTCAATCAAATTTGCATTCTAATGTAAAATGTTATCAGTATTGTCACATGTTATTATGTCAATAGATTATCACATCTAAGTTCTGCAAAGTAATTTTACAATAACATTACTAAGGCAACTATTAGGATTTTGGAGGAATCCAATATATTATCAGATTTATGTCTTGCTCTGAAACATCTGGTATTAATCTCTGACACAATACTAGCCAAGGTGGATCTGCAATCTTTCTTTTTTCAACTTAAACCAAAACATGGGCAGTTTAAGCACCTACTGCAGCAGATAGCAAGATTTGTGGAAACCAGCTCTCAACTAACTGATCTCTTCTTTCAAAGAACACTGGAAACGAGATGGAGGGGGAAGAAAAAAAAGGCTTGGATCGTTTGACCAGTGAAACACATCAAATCAGACCAAAAGTCTACTAAAGCCTCTCAGTCTTGGTGATTCCTTTAAAGCAAGGAGTAGGACAATTACATAGGAATAATTCTCCTGTATGTTCTCAAAACTTCCAGAAATTTGCAAGTCACCTGCATCTTGGTGTTTACTACACACATAAATGCATCTAACCACTTTTTTAATTAAACTGACTTCTAGTACAATGCGTGGAACAGGGCATGAAGATGTGACTCCTGCTCCAAATAATTTTTCAACCACCTACTTGACAGCAATTATTTGCTTTCTCCAAGCAACTCATAATTTAATACATCTTTTAAATCTATTCTGCTCATCTTTCTCAGGCTCTAAGTCCCCAACTCACTCCTTTGTACCAAAGTTTGTTATTTGTATAGACATCATTTTGATCCTTTGATTACATTTCTCATACTTCTTTGTATATTTTCTATTTCTGTTAGATTCTTCTGGATTGTGAAGACTAGAACTGCCTGTACTATTCAAGTGTACTTATGGGACTCTAAGTCACTTTATTTTCTTCCCCAAATAATTTATTGTTTTCTTTCAAGTTCTTGTGTTTTGTTGCTAGTTTTGCCATTAATGAAGAAATATTCTCATAGAACAACCTACTAAAATCCAAGCCTCTCTTTGCTGAGTGGTGGTCCCACACACGAAATACAGGGGGGTGCACAGAGGACCCTGTAAATGAGCTTATAGACAGATCTTGGAGGTCAGTTACTTCTCTCTGTTGCTATGTTTCCTTGACGGTTGTAGAAGAACCTATATTGAGTTCTTGCTCGAAAAAGCTACAAAGATATTTGCTTGATTGTATATATCCAGCACACTCTCTGCAAATCCAGTGTTTCTTAGACAAATGTTCCTTGTGTTTTAAAATAGAAAAGATGTCCTGACTTATCCTTCTAAGAGCATGTCCAAACAGGTCACCTGTGTTTCCTACTGTATTTAACACACGCACTGTAGGATTTTACAAACTTGCCACTAAATCAAAGGCTTTTCTAGCAGACTGGTATTATTTATTTGTAGAGAGCATCATGAGCATCTCACAATGAGTGAAATATGCTAAACAAAGAGTGTAACTGCTTTTCTGGGGATACTACGCGTGGATAATGGCTAAAAGGCCAAGAACAGCTATGCAGCAGTTCTCTCCAGTGAAGGAACATAAGAAAAGCTCATAATATTGAGCAATATTATTATCAAGTGCCTGAGTATTCTTTTTGGAAGTCGACTCCTCTAACAGGAAAGATGCAGGTCTGTTCTGGCTTGAAATGACTTCCAGCAGC
The DNA here is from genome assembly GCA_013399365.1 of Pampusana beccarii. Taxonomy (NCBI): domain Eukaryota; kingdom Metazoa; phylum Chordata; class Aves; order Columbiformes; family Columbidae; genus Pampusana; species Pampusana beccarii. The sequence continues at coordinate 900,776 of VWYH01001054.1, read as the reverse complement.
CATGTAGAGAAGGAACAGTTCCATGCTGGCCACACATGGACTTTATTGATAACATGGATGCCTTCTGGACATTTTAAGAGTCAATATTGTTTGCCTGCTGTGCATTTTCACTGCAGGAAGAGGTGAGAGAAGGATCATTTCAGCACGTTTTACTAGCTGAGCCATATCATAAGTTAAACATCAGTAGTACCTTTTCCACTTGACCATAAATTAGATATATGCACTTAGTTTTTATGAAGCTAAAAAGTGTCATTACTTGCTGCCATACAGGCAATGATCCATACATGAACAGAGTTGTCTTTTGCCATTGTGTGAATTACCGTTGTAAATATTTGATTTTTGCAATCAAACCCCTTCCAGGAATCTTAAGGCTTTTTTTTTCCCCTATCAGGTCTTATTCTGCATTAATAAGATTAGTATATATTTAATACATACTAGGTAATATTTTTAGCAGTATTTTCTTCGAGAAAAAACTGAGAGGCATATTCCTAGTCTTAAATAAATCATAGGCCAAAACTCAAATAAGGTAACCTGACAACTTTATACAGATGAGTTGCGTTTGTTCCACAATCAACACCATCTTTTCAGAAAGCAGAGAAGTATTATTCCAATTCAAGCGCAGAAGTGTCAACATTACAATAGGATCTGCATAATACACAGTTCCAGTATCACTAAGATAGGGAATGACATAACTATGGCATTTGTAAGGCAGGAGCAGGGACAGTCCCTGTTCGGGAACTGAAGCCCTACCAGGGCAAGGACAAGACACTTCTAATGAAAATCTGATTTATTCTTGAAAAGACAACAAAGTGAATGCTGAGAAGAGCAAGTGAACAAACTAGGGAAACAAAGGATAACAATGAATATAAGAGAAGCAGCATGATAAACTTAGGCCACAGCACAAAGCTTGCTTAAGAACCACAAGCCTATCAAGAGCTTAGGCAGGCTCCGGTTAAGCACCACCAAGTTTTACGGTATTATTTTGGCCACTGGAGGGCTCTTGTAATTTTTCCATGAATACCTTGGTAAAGAACCAACTTTGTAAATGTTCATGTTACTAGAGAGCCCCCAGTTGCTACCATGACCAGCATGCCTATGCAATTCTGTGCAAATCAGATATAATTTACAGTGTTTTTACTTCATCTGCAATTAAAAGTTGGGGAGGAAAAAGGAAGAAAAAAAAAAACCCTCTCAAGTACAGACGATCCATTTCTTCATAAATAGGACACCTTTTCAGACACACTTCTGCGTGCAGTGGTAGGGATGAGATCAGTACGAAACACAAAAGGAATAAAGTATCAGAGCTGGGTATTGTGAGGGCATCACCCAGGGGCCCTGTCAAGTCTCAAGTCTCAGTATGGGCAACAACCACCGGCCCTGGGCTTTGGTGTTCGGGCACTGCTGGGATCTTCAATACAACAAATACAGCATAGAAAACATCCTAAAATTGCTGATAAAAATCCTTTATTTTCCCACCTTTGAAGTAGTGTTGGGAGAGTTTCTGACAAAAGAATGAAGTCATTTCAATGAAAGGGATAATAGGAAGTACACTGAATGAGAAAGAGGATGGAGGGCAGGAAACGCAACAATAAAGTTTAATTAAATTAAAGAACAAGCTCCAGCAGTGAAGTATATGACGGATTATTTTTTTTTTGGCCTAAGAACCAACAGAAAACGTTGAATGTAAGTGATTGAAGATAAAAATATGACCATTGGATACAATATATTGATCTTTGATTCAAAAGCTGATGTCCCACTGAATATCCTCCCTTATATAAACATATATTTAATAATTCACTTTCTGTCAAACTGAGGAAACCAAGAGGAGGATGATACATGGAGGATCTAAAATCACACCCTCAGAGATATTAATACTTATTTCAGGTCACAGGAGCCACCTGATGCCAGAAGGAACAAGGAGGTACCTTATGAGTAATTCGTGACACTGACACAAGTATTTGAAACGAAAGACCCTTCTGACATCAGAAGCTACTTCGAGAATTGTTGTGTTTACAGCCAAGATCTTAATCTGATACACTTTAGTTCCTCCACATCTAAGGGAAGGTGGGAAGGAAGGAATTAAATACCCAATGTAATGGAAAGAAATCAGTTTGTTGCTTCTCATGTTAGAAATGCAAGTACAAGAAAAAAAAAAAAGATTGCAAAGTTTTGGCCCTTACAATCAAGGCTCTTGCAGCGTTTACCCGAAATGTTCCTGATGCTTCACCTTTGCAAATGCCCTTCAAACTTAAGACCGACATCCACATTGCCATAATAGTGACACAACCGGATTTTGTTCTTAAATTCTCTCACCGTGCACTGGTTTGGACAGATGCTGGCACTACAGATCCCCATTGAACTCACCAAGCTTCATCCACTTTCACCCTTTCAATTGTGGGATGTTGCCCACACAGTGTGAAAGAAAAGTTCTTGAACTACTTGTGATGACAGCATGACTTGCATTAACCGTGCTAACACCAACACATGAATTAACTGCAAGCAGAATCCCACAAAAGTGATAGAACAGAAGCCGCCTGGGTGCTCTTCTGTAATGTGGACTTGCCAAAAAAAAAGAAAAATAAAGCAAAAAAAACCCCCAATGTAACAGACATCAGTGCTGACAGCCCAGCACCCTTGAGACTGAGACCATGGTTAACGTTGTCTAGAAGAGGAGCAGGTACAAGTCAGAGCTGATGGCCAGGACCAGGGACTCGGAAGCCACCAGTGACTCCTGCAGCTCTCCCTGTCTGCCCTGGTTCACAGTGGGAGAGCTGCATTGCTGGTTGCCTGGCAATAGCTAAAAGCTCAAAAAGACAAGTCACTTGAGCTGCAATTCGATTTTGAAACTGTTTGAAGACAACATTTTCCCCATATATTTTAACTTTCATCTTTAAACCATTTGACACAGCAAGACTACCGTTTATAGATGTGGATAGAAACCCAAACTGATCTTAAGATTTGAGTGTGGTCCTGCTTCGTTTTCTGGACATTGCCCAGATTTGTATCACTTCCATTTCAGTAGCAGTTAACAACACAGTATCTTAACTGCCAGCACTTATTGTATTGAACTGCTGGTCAAACAAAAAATTTAACATTACAATTGAGTTCCTCTCAACAGAGAGCGTCACAGACTATGTTTACTGTGCACCTGACAGAGAAAAACGAGTATTTTGTACGACTACTGATTAATTCATAGATATATATGTGATTTACTGTCACTGTTTCCACTCATGTAACCAAAGCAGCGCTACTGACAGAGATTACGGGACTATGGTTAAAAAGGCAAAGCAGCGGTTAAGAGGATATTCCATATAGAATATTAATCCTTTTACGCACCTACCCTATTTCCCAAAAAACAAGACAGGGGTCTTATATTAATTTTTGCTCCAAAATGTATTACATTTTTACATGTATAGCTGCCTAGACACTATTTAAATTGAATTTTTTTTAATGAACTGTAACTAGGCCTTATTGTTGGATTAAGGCTTATATTTTGAGCATCCTCAAAAAACACGCTAGGGCTTGTTTTCAGGGTAGGTCTCCTTTTTGGGGAAACAAGGTAGCTTTCTTACAACTGCTTTCATTTCTTTAAGCAGAAGCATAAAATTAACAAAACCCTAGAGACCCTTTAGGAGCATATTACCTGCACTTGCTGTTTGCAAATAACAGAAAAATTTAGGACATTTTTCAGTGTAGATTTGGGAAAATATTTATATATATGCATATAAATACACACATACACACATCTTTCCAAGAGTACATTGGCAGACAATTTTATATCAATGCTAAATTGCACTAAACAAACTGAAAATAGCTTCTATCTTTAACTGTCAAACTGTAAAATTGTTGTATGCCAAGTATTTTTCGTTAAAAGGAATAATGAAAAGTGACAGAATAATATAAGCCTATAATGTCATAAAGGACATAATTAGACAACGAAAATTAAAGCATCTTCAATCCTGTAGCAAATAGCAGCGATAAAGAACTATGGGGACAACACTGTTCAAGAAGTATACACAACACCCTGTCACCAAGCTGATGGCACTGATGTATATAAAAAACATAAGTTCACTCCCTATAGCTCATCATCAGGTTTTTAAGCAGCATCACCCTGTGCCCCAGGAGGGACCCAGCAGCTCCCCAGTGAGCTCAACCATTCCTGCAGCATTTCCAGTTCCCAGGGTGCTGATTCCTTCTACTCTGCTGCATGATTTCTTCTTTTGAGCGCACATTGGCTTTCCTTCCCACAAGAGATGCATTCTGCTGCTCCTCAAGGGCCTGCGAGGACAAGGGCTGGTATTTCAACCAGGACACAGGCTCTGAGATTCCAAGATTTAAAAGCACTTTTTTTTTTTTTTTAAATTAGAATGCAAGTACTGCCTCTCACAAGAAATTAAGGGCTAGAAGTTAGTATATAAAGGAAAACAAATTCATGTCCTTCACTCAGTTCACTCAGACCATACCTGGTTAACAGGACCACTGTCACCTGGGTAAACGCAGCCTTTAAAAAACATTTGAATTTTAAAGGCCTCTAAAAACACACTTGTCAACTGGCAATATAAAAGGCAAATTGAATACGTACTTATGTTTTAGAAAAGGATGTTGAGTTTTGCGTGAGCAAACAGGTGCACCCAGGAATGTTCAGAACGTGTTTGGGACTGTGGGAAGCTGACTGACGTGATTGAACTATAATACCTCTTCCTTTTTCTCGATGGAATTACCATGATGCACTTCTAATTAGGATCTCTGGTTCCTTAAAGTCGATTAGATATACGTAAAATGGCACGCTCTAGGAAAGCCTTTGTGAGAGATGTGCGGGATCAGACCAAGCAGGGCACCTTCTGCTGTTGGTGGATATGAACACTTAAAGCAGCACATAATCCAGGCTTGCACAAATATAAATATCTCTTGATACCTGTTAAAGCTGAATAGAATTCAAGTACAAAAGGGTTTTGATTAAATAAATCGTGTATTTTAATTTGTATGAATATGTAATATTCATATGTAATGGTCTATTGTTATAAATGATAAATGGAGTTTAAACATGCATATCACAATAAGACATTATTAACTATAACTGTTTCATCAGGGAGTAATTTGCATTTAATAATTGCAATCATTTTGTTATTCAGAATTTGTATTTTCCCTTTTGGGTTCTTTTTCTCTGTTCCTCTGAGCTTAGGTTACTTTTTCAAAGCAGCAAACTGTTGGGATATAATGGTTAAATAATGTGAAATTGCACTGATGCCAGTGAAATAAAAGTGAGTTTTACAAAACCAAGTTCCTTCCCTGAACATAATAACAGTAAATTTCTAGTGTCCTGTAGTGCAATATCCATTAGATTTATTATGTTGCAATTCCCAATCCCACTAGTTCTGCCTGAGGGTGAGTATATTACATTTCATCACGGTTTCATTTTCTCCTACAGATGAGAAATGGGAATGCTATTGCAGTTATGTAGCATGCATGTGTTAAATCTGATCTCTAATAAAATCAAACACATCACAACTCACAGCACTTTAGCACAGCGTCGGCAAAATGAAACACCATCTGTCATCATGTAGAGGCTGCCTTATTGTAACACAAAATCAAACTGCTCAGTGTGAACATTGTTATTTAATAAATGGGTAAATGGAAACTGATAATTATGATCTTATTTATTTTAAATGACTGGTTAGAGCTACAAAAAAATGCATTGTAGCCTATCAATTAGATGTATGGACATTACATTAACACCTAGAGCAAACATCCATAAGCCAAGTCAAAATTTTAAACGCATTTAGTGAGACAGAGAGAGATAAATATGCAAGACACACACAACAAAGACCTGCCAAAATGCAGGCTAAGGATAGGAACTGATGAAACAAAAATTCATTGTCTCTGCTAAAGAGACAATTGTAGTTTCTGATACAAAACCAGCTGAAGGCTGCTGCTAAAGAAGAACTTGTAGCAAGCTGGAAGGTTTATAGAGAAAATGGACATCATGCTCTGGTCAGAGGGAATGGAAGCACTGAAGGTCGGTCAGCATCCCAGGATAAGCTGGACTTCAGGGGCTTCTAAGTTTGGCCATTTTGACTCATATTAGAGTGAAGAATGATGTGACATATTTGCTGTTAGTATAAATTAATTGCCTTAAAGAAAAAAAAAACATTTGTCAGCTGAACTGCTCCTTTCAATTGGCTACAACAGGAAAAAAAAATCAGGTTTGTAACTACAAGAATCTGGATTTGACAATTTAAACACCAGCTTCTAGTTATACAGGTTTATTTTGCTATTATAACAAAAACCTGAGTCATTTATCTTCAGAAAGGGATCTTCACACGCGGAATACGTAGTTTTCAAAGAGCTGTTACTGTATCTGCAAAGACAATAACACGCTCTGACAAAATCTTAATAGTCCCACTGCCCTCACATGGTATTTAAAGGGTCCCATGAGCCCGGTGAGGTGTCACCAGAAGTGTCCAACGCAGTAGCACTGACACCGTGTGATGTCTACGGGAACAAACAGAATGCCAGTAAAATCTCACGTGTTGATGAGTGTGAGAATTTTCTCCATTCCATTGATATCGCATCATGACTTGACCAACCATCTGCAGTTCAGCAGAAATGCCCCATATTATGGATGTGTTTATGATTATTTTGCTGATATTGGACTTGGAGGTTACTGTATGAAACTTAAACACATAATGGAATTTATTATCTGTTCAGTTTTAGATTTTGCTTCTTCAAGGCTTTCAAAAAAGTATTTATTTAAAAAAAAACACTGTTGTCTCTTCTGAATATCTAATTTTTGGAGCTAGGATGTAAAATTCTGGCCACACAGAAATCCATTATTTTTACAGTAAAAATCGGATCTGTATGTAGGGATACGTTTTAAGTTCTATTGATTAGGATTACAGATACAATTAAAAAAGAAAAAAACCAACAGACCAATACATATAGTATTAAATAAAATTCTCAACATTTAGGACATGAAGAATCAGGGCAGTTATTTCTTCTTATGCTTGCCTTTTTCTTAGGCCTTGAAACACTTACGTATGTCATACAGAAATACCTACAGCAGGCCAGATCCCAATAAAACTTACGCACAGAGTGGTAAAATAAAAAGAGTACGAGTCCTTTATCCTGCAGATTCCCCAGGCACTGCACAATAAAGTCGTTTACCCACCGCTGAATCGCGGTGCACAAGGCAGCAGCTGTTTAACAGCCCCCGTTGGCAGCACCCAGCTGCCCGGGATGGGTGAGGAGGAACAACACCCCATGGAGAGGAAAGTGGAAAGAGAAATTGCAAACCCGAGCTGTAATCACCAGGGTTGGACTGGGGCCAAGGAACAGTCCCTGCAGCATCTCAAAGAGCCACAATGAGCCTCTAAACTTGGCTTTATAGCTCAGCCAGGGGACGGCATCTCCATGGGCGCAGGCCTCTCCAAGGCCAAGCGAGGTCGTCGCGTTTAGTGTAGGGCAAAAGGGAAATTAGGGATGGAGCACCAGCTTTGTGCCCAGTCGTCACGCTTCTCGTTGGCCAAAATGAGATGTTGAACATTAATTTAATGTAGAGGTTTTGTGTTGATTATATCAGATTAGGAAATTATACAATCGTATACGAGGCTTTTGAGAATACTGAAATATTCCACACACAGGGAACACTGATATACTTTCCATATGTGCTTCATTTATTAAAGCACTTATACAAGGGAGCCCTCAGAGAAGGAACATCTTTCCAGGGAGACTCTGGAGGTTTGGTTGCTAGGAAGTTACATATGCTTCTGTTTTTAATGAGATTTAAAGTATCATGCATTATATATTATTTTCTACATTTAGGATGTTCACCATTATTTGGTTTATTTTGTACTTCATTTTGCATTTCTGGCATGTAATCTTTGCATACAAAACACCTTTTATAAAGAATTCCCTAAGAAATTTCAGAGAGATTACATTTCATGTTTTTTCCTCAAAACAGAAAGCTCTATAGCTTTTTCCTTTATGGATAGGTCTGCTGCAGGCATTCATTTTTCATCAAGAATTTGTTTCTACCAGCTTAAAAAAGAAATAATCTTGGCCCGTATCACAGTAACTATTAATGTGAATTTTGTGGGCCTCCTATCCGTTCTCTTCTGTTGTGTATGATAAGAATCCAGTTAGCTTCATTTTCAGAATATATGTTTAAAGTCTGCAGGTCTTATTTCTCTGAAAATTACAAAGGTAGTGTTTAAACAGAATTTGTATAGGAATGAAAATACTCACCTCTTCTTTAAGGATTAAAATAAAGGGACAGCCATTACACAACAGAAATTTTAGAACTGTTTAGTTTCAACTGCCCATCTCAGAAAAGCAAATCATTATGTAAATGCCCAGCAGGGCCAGCTTTGTACATGGACTTCTCCTCATTTACATAATAAGAGATGCTAATCGAAGGTCAATAAATGGTAGCAAACATTTCTGTTGAAATTAGGGACTGATAAGCAAATTATGAGGCTCGTTTTAGTTTAAGGAACTGTTTTGATCTGCAAAGAGTCTTTGATAGTCTTCAGAACTGCATATTTAGTATTAATGGAAGATGACAGAAGGTGCTTTGCACCAGCTCCTTATACTAGTATTGGATTTGTACCATGCTTGGATCACATGTGGAAAGAAGTACAGCTATTTCGGTATTCTAACCTTAAACCCAATTGGACAGTTATGAAAACAGTAGCTGATCAGCAGTAGTAGAAGTTGTACAAATACTCTAAGTGCAATAATAAATATTCAAATCACTGTAATATGGTCATAACTATTATTCAAATAAATCCTATTACTCTTCTCTGTAGCAGTTCCTGTTCTTCTCCACATTTCCCAAAGAAACTGCAATTTCTCCTTTCTCTGCATTACCTACTGAGGCTCTTAAATACAGATCTACGTTGCTAAACTGAGTGTCATTCATGTCTAGTTACCAAGATCTAAAAGCCCAGTGAAATTTCTGCAACAGGGGCTTAGCAGGCTTGAACTCGTAAGTAACGTGTGTGTCTGTACCTCTGCAAGGTCTCAATAAATTGGATTCTTGAACAGAGCGTTACAAAGCTGCAAGGTCTGGGGCTTCCAGCTGAACATACAGGAGGCCACATCTTCACCATGTATCTAAGGATGCAGGTATAAACCACCTTGTCACCTTCCCAGATTCTCAAAGGGACCGTTCAAGTAATTTGCCCAGTAACCAATGAAGCTAAACTGGTTTTTAACTAATGGAAGAAGAGAAAGATGACTGGAAAAAGACTTGCCGAAACAAATGATGTGTGTTACCACTGTTTGGAGATAAACTGTAATGTTATATCTAAAGGACCCATAAATACTGCACCAGTAATGAATTCTCTAAGGACTAGATTTTGTGTTACTCTTTGATTTTGGGGATTTGTTGTAGGTTTGGGGTCCTTTGTTGTTGTTTTGTTGGGGGTTGTTTTACAGAGAATACACATATGTGGACAGAGATTGTTTCTTGCTAGAGTCTTTTCCATGAAGTCAGACGGAAACACCCAGGAATTTCTGTTACCACAGAGTAACTCATGTGAACAGCAACACCAAAAGTTCAGGAGATCATACCCAGCACTTTACACATACTTATCTGTTTAAGATAAAGACTAAATAGGAAGCACTTAGTCTCCAAGTCACATAAACCAAACCTATTTCTACGGTTTTGTCCCATCTCAGGGAAGTGTCTAATCTCCCCTTAACAGATTTGTGGTTGAAATTTCTACAAAATACTGTAGTGTGATTTTGTATCCAAGTGGAGAAAATAAAATCCTATAACATATTTGCATTATATTTCCACTGAAACATAATCAGAATTCAATTGCCTTGGTTTATTCCAATCCTTGAAACAAACAAAAAGCAAGCACTATGATCTGGCAGCTACCCAGATATTTGACAAAATGGATCCATTTCCTAATTATAACTCAATAATATCAGATTATAAATACCTAGATCAGCACACTTACCTTTTTTTAAAAAATTGGAAGAACGTTGTCTTTCTTGCACTCATGTGAAATTTCCTCTAAGACTTACTGCAAATCAAAACTGATGATCCAGAAAGCTTCCCAGCTGGTTTAAAAACTCCGAGCTGATTTTAAGATATCCAGCTTTAGTAGCTCTCCATTATCCTTTGTAGTTTTTTTTCCTTAAACCAAATCAAATAGTACTTCATTCTCACCATATGATGAATACATTATCTTCTTCCTCCCTAAGTACAAAAATTCTGATCAACAGTGGTTCTATCATTTCCATCTCATAGGGCTCAATGCCTTTGTTACAATTTTGATTATTCCTAATTCATCCTTTCTTATAGTCTCCAGCTCTACTATCTTAGAACCACCTGTCAATGTGTTTTCCCTATAGTTTCTTGGCACCTATCTTCATATTCGTCATATTACTTGTTATATCTTTATACTTTCACATCTTAAAGACAAGTTAATATTGCAGCTCATGCTNTTTTTTGGGGGTTTTTTTAATGAACAGAGTTGCTTCAGACTTGCTATGATTTACAGAATTTCCTATTTTCTACGCAGCACATTTCTACTTTATTTACTTATTATTATTATTCTTCACTTAAGAAGCACACTTGTTTCTTTCACAACCTTGTAAACCTCCCCTGCAACCCACAGGAACTCGCAGCATTCACAGAACCCTTTTGCAAAGGATTCCACAGCTCAACTGTCATTAAAACAAACAAACAAAACCAAATGAACTTGTTATTTGTTTGGAACCCGTACTCATTGCATTTGATACCCATTCAGAGCTAAAAACAGGATTAAAATACTGATCCAATTTTTTTTTATTTTTAAATAAATCATTCGACTCTGAATTGGCAGTCACTTGGACAGAAAGATAACACTATTTTAAACAGAACATCAAACGTGCTACTTGCCTTTTGGCCACTGGCTCTTCCTTTATAGTGATTGATTTTAACACTCCAACCACCTGGATCTTCCCAGCCAGGTAGAATACACATCCGCCTATGAACAACTGTATGTCTCAAATATCTTCCCTTTCTCCCCAAAGGACACGCTAAACTAATGCTCATTTTAGTTTCCTTCCCTCTAATTTGTCACCAGAGCCTGTTGTGACCAACCCAGCCAGGCTGGCACCAAGATGACAACATTTCACTTGCAGAGGTCATTATCTTCTTGCAAAGAAAACAGTTCCTCGCTCTGAAAAATCAACCAGCTATACAATTATCAGTTAAAACACCAGAATATTCTGCTGTCAGTCCACCTAACGGGTTATAGAAAAATCACTTGGATGCACTTTTCTTCCCAGCTACTCCAGAGCTCTGGGATCACAAAAGAGTCACACTTTCTCATGATGCTATAGGATAGGATGGCAACGTACAGGATCTATCACCCTGTATCACTGTGAACTCTGCTCAAGCGAATTGAGGTGCTCAACCAGTCAAATATTACACCTCACTTTTATCAAGAGAGCATACTAGTGTGTTTTACGAACAGGAAAATTTATTTGTATTCATAATAAAATATCTCTTGGGAACAGGATGAAAACAGTAAAAACTGGAAACTTAGAGACATCACATTTCTGTTTGGTGTGTGTATCTATAACACCATCCAGTACTGTTCTATACCACTGTCCAATATTGCCTTAGCCTTTGGCTGCTGAGAATCAGAACTAGCCAAGGAACCACCCCCATCTCTTTCCTTTGCTCTTCTCTGGTTCACTCTCTGTTCCTACTCTTTTGCTCTGCTGCACCCACCTGCTTTCCATTTTCCAGTGAAAAACCTTTCTTTTCTAATAGGATAGCCCACTTTTACTGCCTTTTTTTATTTCCTTCAGACAGTAAAATGCACAACAACAACAACGACGCTACTGTTCAGTGAACACCCCAATGCTGGTTTACTGACAATTATCAAGGTAACAGGTACAAACTTACATGGAGAAAAGCTTGTGATGCCTCTCTCTGAATTCTAGTGCCTGCCCCTCCTGATCATCTCTCTCAAAATCACATGTAAAATAATATGCAAATTTGAACTTCAAAACTCTGTTTATACCTGGCCTGGAACATATTCAAATGCTGGGCCCTACCTTTTATTTTATAGCAGGTAAGAGGGCACAGATTATAGTATCTATGTATTACAGCAGTCAGGGTACTAAAAATCTCCTGTTATAAACATCTCCCGGGCAATTTAGTATCTTAATTGCTTGATATGTGACAGGCAGTCAGTATTTCTACTGTTTTATCATCACAGTGAGAAGGAAAAACTTTAAAGGGTTTTAAACCAGCATCTGCTCCTGCCTCTGCTATGACACCAAAAAAAACCTGATACAAGTCAAGAAAAAAAATATATGAAGCGGCTTTTGACTCTCAGATTTCTGTTTTGTTCTGGAAAACAGAAGGTTAATAAAATTTCATACCAAATGCTGGCACTTGTTTCAGTTTGACTCAGTTATACAGTCATACTATGAATTTGCACATGAATTATTTTTAAGTCCTTGATGAGAAAACATTCATGGTTATGCCATGAGAGAGACCATCCATATAGTATCCTATCAAGAGTTAAGATTGATGCATGTGAGCAATCCCTACACATATATTTGTAGTTGGGGGACCCTTGTGCCCTGTTCCCAGAGCTCATCCCCAGTCCTTGGCAATGCAGTGCCTATGAAATTACTAGATGAAATATTAAAGTACTGTTATCTCTGCTTTTTTCTTCTGAAGTATCAGAGAAATGACTTTTTTCCCCACACACACACACTACTACTTCTATATAAAGAATAGAAAAATAGCAATTTTGGGTCACAAGAATGAAAAAAATAACTCAATGGTAAGAATTGCTACAGTGTAAGCTCAGCCTTGCTAATGCTGCCTAAGTATCTTACTTGAGGATTCTTTTCTCACTATGATTGCTTTTGCTGGAATGCTCAAGTATGCTAAGTGCACTCTAAAAACGACACATAATACCCTAATTTTAAGATTACTATCTACAGTGCTTTCTTCTCTTCCAAAAACTCCCTTAAAATGCTTGATATCACAATGGACAAGGTCATTGAGCAGTTGGAGTCATGTCAAATTGATTTCTACTTTTGGTTGATTCAAATGAAGGAAATTACTATTTTTATTTATTTATGAAAAACAGTGGTTTAATTCATGCTTTTGTAGGTTAAAACTAAAGCACAGCCAACAGCTCTACAAGTTACAGAGCTCAGAGCATACTGTTAAAAAATATAATTGTAACTCTGCTTTTAAAGTGTCTGCTTATCTGCAAGTCTAGTTTTCAGAAACTGTTTGAAAAAGAAAATCAAGATTACTGGGCAGAGCAAAGCTCAATTTAGTAACTTTACGCAGTATGAATTGTCCCTGGAAGTTTTCACGTGTTTGATTTTAGAAGTCTAGCACTAATACAAGAGTCATAAGACACTGGAGTCTTGCAAATTCTGCTGAAGTTGTCTCTACCACAGACATGAACACTGCTAAGAGATAAACCCCTGAGGTTCCCCACAACATGCATTTTGGCTATTGGGAATTTCAGGATAGTCAAGGATAAGATGGAGTCACTGGGTACTTGGATTATTTCTAAGTACTGTAAATTAAAGAGAACCAAAGATGGTTCATGGATGACCGAGAAGATCTGATGGTCTGGAATACAGGAACACCAGCATTGTTCTTCTTGTTCATGAGGTTTCTCAAATAAGCAGCCTTGAGACAAAGGAGATACCCAAAATACTGTGACCATATTTTGTCTTTTGAAGACAGATTGAGAATACATAAAGCCAGTGCCACCTTACAGCAGAGACACACAGCAAAACTTGAAGAGAATGCAAAAGCACTGTGTTCTCCAGTCAAACTGGGATGAATCACAGCATTTACAAACCGGTCCCTTCCCTGCTCCCTGTAATCTCTCTCCCATACCTGCCTTCTCTAGGTCTTCCACCTGCTTGCATGGACAGAAAGTCTCCCCTGATGTGGACAGAACAGATCGTGTTATTGTCTGAATTGTGACTGAGGATAAGCTTTAGCAAAAGGATGGACACTGACATTCATTGAACTGCAGAGCTCTTCAGAGGGATGTCCCAGCGCTGATACAGCTTGGCTGAGCAGGACCAGCACCCTGGCACTGGGAACGTGGGTTGTTCCTGATAAACACACTTGTCAGCTGTTATCAACACAGGAAGATCTAGACAAGACACACAGAACAGCCAAAGCCTTGAGGACCAAGACTAAAACTAGGTCAGTATTCCAGGATAAACAGAGAATGTGAGCATTTATGAACAGGTGATGAATCTGGCTGTGGCTGGGGAGACTGAGTATTGACCGCTGGATTCCAGTCACTGGGCAAACTCAAAAATCTCAAGAGTTACATTCACTGGAGCTCTGAATATCCTCATCAGCAGAATGACGTGGCTTCTGGTGACAGAGCCACAAATCACTCCAGAGGAACCACAGGCAGCATTCTAACTTCCCAGGGCAAAAGTCTCAATGGTAACTGTGATGAGGTTTGGTTTGTTTTTTGGTTTCTGTGTGGCTTTTTTTTCCACGTGGTTTTGGGGTTTTTTTTGCACCCCTCCTTCCCCAGAGCCCTCAACTTTCCTTTAGACTTGGAGGCCCAGCAATGTGCTAAGGCACAGCTCTAAAGCACAGCATCCTTCCAACCGCAAACTAAATTATGAAACATGATACTACCTGCACAGTACAAACTAAAAATGTATCCCATGGTATTAGAACACTTCCTTTAAAGTTTAACAGAAGTTTTGCCACTCCAGTATTCAAGCCTTGGCTTTTAATATGTTATTTCATTATTACAATACAAACAGAATAAAACTTATTTACGGCTACTGCCAGCATGAACAGTTTTCTATACAGAACTTCCCAGCAGTAGGAGGAGACAACTCAAATTCTGTAAGCATCCACAGAAACACCAGCCAACCAATATGATGCACATAAGCTATGCTTTTTCTTCATGCATTCCAGTTTCTTTCTAATTTCAAATGCCATTGTTAAAATAAAATTTAAATGACAACAGCAACTACTGTAATTGCTTTTTATCCTGTTAGTGTTTCTAAAGCTCACTAACTTTGGTATTTGCTCTCTGTCACTTATTTCTCCTGTAACACTGACAAATAGGAACTTCATGGTCCTGACACATTCTAATACACGGAAATATTATCTAAGTTTGATAACCAGGAAAACAAACCTGCAAGAGATTTTTAACTAAAAGTCACCCTGAAAAATCTACATTAACATCAGAAATTAAACCAAATGCTCAGAAAACATCACATGGGGATCCTATCGGAATATATATATAAGTAAAAAGATAACACCATGAACACAAAACCACCCTAGCTGCAGGTAGAATATTTACTGTTTGACCTGCAGCTCACACACTCCACTGTCACACATAAATCACATTTTTATGATGCAGGGAGATTTCACTTGCAATTGCAGCAAAACCTCATTAAAATGAACTGGCAGACACAGAATATTTCCATCTTACAGAAAATTGGTGAAAAGCCAAGAAATAATTCCTTGCCTACATTTTATATTCAAAAACTTTCAACCACTCAACCACTCTAGCTGTAATATTTATGCTGTACATATAGAAAGGTAGATATATCCAAGCTGTAGAACACGAAGTCAATATCTTTCCCACATACAACAAAATAAGCCATGTCTTCAGATGCCTGCATGCACTTTTATACACTGATTTACAGTTAAACTGCCACCACAGAAAACTGAAATAATAACTCCTGAAGCACAGCTTACATTTTTCCAACCAGTTTCTTGAAAGGTGGCTATTGATCCTCGTCATGCTTTAACCCCAGCCAACAACTAAGAACCACGCAGCCACTCGCTCACTCCACACCAGTGGGATGGGCAAGAGAATTAGGAGAGGAAGAGTGGGAAAACTCATGGGTTTAGATAAAGATAGTTTAATAAGTAAAGCATCCTTGTGGTATCAACGCTGCTTCCAGCACAAACCCAAACACAGCCCCACACTGGCTGCTGTGAAGAAAATTGACTCCATCCCAGCCAAAACCAGCACAATTCCCCTCAGAGGATATTTGACAGAAAGCAAACTGAATATTTTTATAAACTGATAGACTCATTATAAACTATCTTCTCTCAAGCACCAGTAACATGCACTGTAGATTTAATTTGGTTCTTTGTTTGGAACTGAGTTAAAGAATAGCAACCACAATTACCTTCTCACCTAAGTTTATTACTCAGCAAAATTATTCATTGTCTTCTAGTACCATAATCCCAGCAGCTTTCACAAGCAGTCAGTCAGTTTTAATTACAATAAAGTTGATCATTCCAGCAAGGAATGCCTTTCTAACTGAAGTGTTCAGTTTCAGTCTGTCCCTGGTAGAAAGGACCCTTTTCACAGAAAAAAAAAAAAAAAAAAAAATCATGCTTCCTTTCTCACAAGAAAACACCTTTTGGGGATGAAATTACCAATTCTGAACATCTAAAAAGTTGACATTGGTCCTTTGTTCTCATTATGCCTGCAAGCATGGTAGTGTTCGGGGACTACAAACACAGAAGGGAAACAGTGATGGGAGGATGTTGTGAGAAGATGCTATCAATCTGTGGAAATTTCTTTCTTCTGTGAAGCAGTAACTGCTTTCCCCTCTGAATGCCCTCGATAGGAGAAAATCAATATCTGAAAAACCACAAACTGCAATTACATTCTTTAAAATATATCTTAAAATAAATACTTTGTACCACCTTACTGGTTTGCTGTCTGAACAGTCCCCTCAGCCTGCAGCAGATCATAGAACCACAGAATCATTTTGGTTGGAAAAGCCTTTTACAATCAGCAAGTTCAACTGTTATTCCAATGCTGCCAGGTCCACCACTAAACCATGTCCCAAAGAACCTCGTCTACATGTTTTTTGACCCCCCCCAGGGATGGTGACTCCACCACAGCCCTGGGCAGCCTGTTCCAATGCCTGACAACCCTTTCCATGAAGAAAGGCTGAACATCTGGTGTTCAGACATAGGGCGCTCAGCTCCCCGGGCCTCAGATAAGGATTTGACCACTATGTCCCATCTTGCGATTTTTGTGAACGGACTGAAGACTTCTCCCTTGGTGGACAGGTTGCATTTAAAAGCATTTCAGCCAAAGTACACCTTGTGACTACATCTACATGAATCATAATCCAAAATCTGAAATTTACCGGAGGTTTTAGAAAAATGAAAGCAGTTTGAGACTCTGCTGAATGTTTAGCCAGTAAGACACCCCTACATCAGCTGTGCCGCTGCTCAGCAAAGGAAAAACTGGCACGAATATTTTATGTTCTTAAAACTCACTTGAGTTGGCTGGCTATTTGGTTTGGGTTATTTTGAAGAATCCATTAAAAAAAACCCTAATAAATATGCTATAATTTCCAAACCATTATTCTAATGAACTTCATGGGATTACATCACGAGTATCCAGTTTAAACTGCACACTTTGAGATCATCACGGGCCAACAAGTGGATTGAAGATCTATCACATTTGCAATAAAACCTGAATAGGGCTACAAAACTGTGAGCAGGTAAAATTTTATCATCTCTATGACAAGAAGGATGATTGATTTGACAGAGGTTCAGAGTTTGAACAATGTGACAAAAAGCAGGAACTAAAATTAGAAACTAGCCAATAGGGGAAGAAAGAAATGCTCCAAAAAGAAGGTGAGACTTTATTATCTGTTACCTTGAGAAATCAAACTTCATCCAGCTACAGACGAGACTTGTAATTCAAGATAAGTTTTCCATTTCATTTAATACTCTTAGAAATAAAGGAGGCACAGCAGGCAAGTGAAGACATTTCGGAGACCTACACACAAGTGCTTTACAATTTGAAAAGGCGGGGTAAGGGAGGAAAAATTAGAACATTTTGGTATAGGCACAAGAAAAATGGAAATATTCTGCTGAGGAAATGTTTTTCCTCTCCCCTAGTGTTAAACTGTGCTCCACAATCTAGGAAAGGGAGGGGTTTGTCTTCCAAGAGGATTTTTTTTAAATTGTGCTGACACTACTATTTCCCTTTATACAATTTGAGGGTGGTTTTTCTAAAGGGACGAATTATTTTATGTTACGATCGAGATGTCTGAGATTTTCTTAGACTCTCAAAGTACAGGATGGCAGCCTCAGAAACAGACTGAACTGACGACAGAAGCAAGAGAGAAGAGAATTTCCCCCTTCTGGACATTAAGGGCTACCACAAATCTTTTCTAGTTCTTATTAGAACTAAAACCAGGATATCATATACTCGCCATAGACAAAAATGAATTTAAATGTCTACGAAAGACAAAATGCCTATAACTTATGTGAGGTAGGTTATGAAGTCATAAAAACAAACAGCTTGTTCAGATACTTTGCAATGCACCAGGGAGCCCAAAGGGGAAGAATCTCTGCAGCTCTGTGAGTGACTCACGCTGGCTGGGACCTCATCTGCTCTTCAGTCAGTTTCTATTCATTAAGTTTGTTTTTGAAGTAACACAGGGTAAAAAGACAGGTCAATCCCTGTGCTATGTTCCTAGGCAGTATGTCACCTATTAAGTTCATAGCTGGCACGGCTAGCCACACATGGGCTTCTCTTTGACACAGGGCCCCGGTCACACACACACCTTAAGACCAAACTTGCCTCAGATGTTAAAAAAGGTCTTTCTGCTCTAGAATCATTATCTCCTTTTCTAATCCCTACAGCAGCTCTGGCACCGGCACAGAAATGAACAGTCCCCAGCAACACCACTGTTCAAAATCCAGTTTCACTTAAACTGTTCATTGTAATACTTCGATGCTCAAGAATAATGAACTTAATTACATACCTGGCTAAGGCAGCTGTGTAATTCATTATAACTCTGCAGTTAAGAGATGAGGTATGTTATTTACTAGACATGTGAAAACACAGTGACAACTTGAAATACGGAGAACTCATCTGCTCAGTTCAAACTTAACTCTCAGACCAGGCTCATCCCACGTTCCTCTAAAGACTGACTCCCCATGCCCACGAGAACTACAGGACGTATGCAGTAATCCACGGTATGAGATGAAATTAGGTAAAAATGGAACAGTTTCCACTACGTTCTTTTTTTTCTGCAGGATCCCAATGACTCATTTAGTGCACAGTGTGCTCAGCAATCAGAGAAAGAAGAACCTGTTTCAATATTTTCTTCTCTTCCTCATTCATTGCTGAAACCCATACACTATTTACTTCACACCACGTAAACCCTGCACTGATTAGAGAAGTATTCATTTTATAGTCTTCTTTCCTGTATAAATTCATAAACTACTACCAGAATACCTCAAAAGCTCCAAAGCACTTGTTTTCCAAGCTTCTTGGTTTTACATTCAAGAAAAGCAAGACAAAGAGAAGCAACTTGCCTTAAGACACACAAAAAATCAGTGGTGAGCTCAAGATTGCACCTTGGGACCACATCACTCCCAAACCCAGTACTCACTGATCTAGACCATATCACCTCTGAACTAAAGGATAAGGAGTTAACAGCTTCTATATATTCATATTTACTTCTAAGTACTTCGCATTCCACTAGTCAAAATAGCTTTGTCAAGTGATACTCGTCTGAATTTGAAGAATCTGCAATAACTGGTGTGTGCAAATTCAGCCTCCAATAAAATGGACGTAGAACTCTAAACTTCCACGAAAGCAAGCAACAGTATTAAGAATGTTGAGGATAATGCCACCACCACTTATAGGGAGTCATATGCTCAGACCCCATTCTAAAACCAGTAAACAGGTTAAATAAAGAGATCATACTTTTCTTCGTCCAGCTTTAAATTAAGGGAGAGCAGATGCAAATTACCTCAGGTAATTTTTGTGCTGTGTCAGGAGAGAGCAAAGCTACATCTGTAAATCCCAGCAAGAAAGCCAAGCATGAGGATCTCAGAGGTAATGGGAGTATTTGGATTCTATCAAAGGGCATTAGGGAGCCATTATTATCAGGTCCTGGCCATGAGTTATTTGAGCTGACTGTATTTAATAGGCAGAATTTTGGAAAAGAGTTGTACATATTGAGGATCTAAAGCAGTATTAAATAAGCCATGCTTAAATTAGAGAAAAATAAAATCTAATGAAGATAATGTCAGGAGAACAGAAAGCAAACAGGAATGGGTGAAATATAATCAAATATAGTACTGAACAAAGTGGGCAATATGGAAAAAAGTTATCTGAGAAATAGACTACTACTACTAAATGTGCTGGGAATCAAAATACTAGAGAGAGGAAGCAACAGAATGCAAACTATAAAAGGAGATGTCAGGACTTGTGTGATACAGAACCAGCGTGAATCTTTTTTTATTTTAAAAAAAAAAAGAGGGTGCACAGAGAAAGTTGGAAGACTAGAACTACATATGCAGCTGAAGAATGAAAAAAATCAATAGTGTAAATAGTTAAGACTAAGGACAAAAAACCCAAAATACCACCCAGTTACTGCACATGAAAACCAAGAAATCAACACGGGAGATGGAACTGCTACAGACCTGCCACAGGAAAGAATAATTTATTGAAATAATAATTACACATTACTGAAACCCTCAAATTGATTCTTTTAGTCTTTGTCTGGAAAGGAGCTCTACAAAGGAACCAGACAAGAAGGTAGCTCTGAAGTCTCAAGACAACCAGAAAAAAAGCAGAACAACTTGGAAAAAAAGAAAAGTCACCTAAAACATACACAACAAATTAACCTAGAAGAAAGAACTTTTAGACCTACTTGGTATAAAACTTCTCATTGGTTAGATTAGACCTGGTTGTAGCATAACAAACATGACTGTCCCCTTTTCAACTTAAGTTAAAGAAACAAACAAAAAACAACAACATAAAAACCCCACCATCCACCAGCAGCTTCTTTGTTTTCTTGTTAACCAGAGCCAACTTATTGGCTTTCAAGATAGACAGTTTGGAAAGCACAAGTGAAACAGTAACCAAAAATCATTAAATCAAAAATAATATGTCTGAACAACTAAATTGTAACCTTGAGCCAACAAGCTGAGAGTTTGCCTTCAAGAGCAAAAACGGAAGAACCACCTAATAAAAAAAACCAAAATAAACCAAACCAACCAAACTAAATTAATTGAGAAGAGACAGCAGAAAGAATTCAAGTTGCATGGATTTTAGAAAGGTCACTAAGTCCCCGCTTCCTCCTCCATTCCCTTTCTGCCCTTCTTTCAGTCTTTTATTTCCCTCTGCACCACACAACTGAAAAGAGCATTTGGTCCGAAGTCATTAAGTGCAGTATTGGGGTGAGCCACACGTGTGGATCGGGAACAGGCTTAAATGTCACCGACGGAAGCTGTTTATGAGACAGAGCAGTTTGGGAGGGAGGGATTAGTAGAATGCCACAGGAATCAGTGTTGGGCCCATTTTTGTTCATTTTATATATCACTGACCTAGGACATGAAATATGTATGAAGGTGAAGAAATTTGCTGATGAAACAAAACCAGAGAATAGAGCTTGTAAAGACAAAAAGAGAAAGGCAATAAAATTCTGAATGACAAATAGACCAGGATCACAGGCTGATACTGTGAGTGGTTTCAATGGTATCTGCAATCCATTGTAAAGAAAGATAAGGTTATGAGATGACAAGAAAAGGTAGTGCTCTCTCAATGGCCATATGCCACAAAACATTTAACAGGAGTGGAATATGGTCCTGGTACTGGAAAGGACTTAAACCATGTGCACAAGGATTAACAGTATTTAAATTAATAAGATGGCAGAGATTCTAGGATACAGTAAACAAAAGTAAGACTTGAAATAAATCACTCTAATACTACATAGGGGACTTGAAGCCACATTTGGAATGCAGCCATTGTTCTTGTCCCTTTAGTGTAAGAAGAATATTGTAAGAGTGAAGATATTAAAAGGGCAATCGGAATGTTACAGAAATTCTAAAAATTTAAGCTCACAAGGGAGTGAGCAGCTAGTATTTTTTGAAAAAAGGTCCTAGGGGAAGATGATCCTTCAGAAATATACAGAGTATTGGGGGGTCTATAAGGAAAATAACACATTTACCTGGAGTGAAGGAAGTACAGCAAGGTGAAGGGAACTTAGCAAGGCTGTTTGCCTCCATAAATTTATTTCCTGCTTACATGAAGTGGAGAGAGAAAACCTAAGTATGATGACGACCTGAGTTAGCGGACTGGCTCTGTCAAACCACGGTCAGAAGTGCTGGGTGCCACGCAGCAGCACGGCTGTGCCAGACGTCACTTCACACCACGCCATGGGGTGACCTGGCAGTGATGGGCAGCACCACAGCTTCCCAGAGCCAAAACAAATAGATCCGATTAATATACCAACCCATCTACTCCTACTGCATTCTTGGCCAAGCCCATACTAAATGGCCAAAATACTCTGTGCACAAGGCCCTACTAAGGAGTTTTTGAGATAGCAAGGACTCAACATACACAGCACATCCTGCGGAATCCTATGTTATTCCGCAAGGAGGACACAACAAGCCAGGACATCGCTCCCTCAACTTGCTGCCCAGCTTTCCAAAGCATCCTCCGTTCTTTTATCCAGGTCTGATCAAATTCTTCTTGGCAATCAGCAAAGATACTTCAGAGAAAAAACAGTTGACCTTCAGTTGTTTACGCATGTTCTCAGTCTGCAATATCTTCAGAATTACCACATGGCAGGAGTCTGTTAACTGACCAGATCTATAAAACACTGATTTCTGCCGCAATGCTGTGTTTTTCTAAATCTGCTATTTTTCTTAGACAAAACAGTCTTTTCATACCAGCCTTGGTAACTGCCAAAACCGGCTTCATATCATTAGAATATTTTCAATTTTTCATTATGTTTAATTTGGGAATCTGACAAGAAATAATTTTAAATGCCTTTTCACCAAAATTAACATCACAAATTTTAACATTAACCCTAGACATGTCAGTTATAATGTAATTTCAGTCTCCTTAAAGTGATTCTTTATTAACTGCTATAGACAGGAATCCCAACCAAAAAAAAATTAAAAAGTGAAATAATTTAAATACAATACTAGCTACCAATCAGCCAGATAAAGTAAATTGGGATGAGCTCATTGATTTGATAACCACCTGCAAACATACAGGTTGCATTCCTGGCATCTGAATTAATCACCCAAACCTGACTGGCTCTCATTAGCTCTAATAAAGTCTCAAAGGAATTTGGTAACAACATCTTAGGTTGAAAGAAGAGAGAGAAAGAAAAAATGAAACAAAAACACAACTGAAAGAGTTATCACTTCGATGTATTGTCAAATTTTATTTTTTTTTTAACCCCTTACTGGGAAAGCATGAAGTGCTACAAAAGGTGGTGTTAGGAGTTCAGAGGATGCCACTCGTCCTTTGAAGCAGAACAATTGTAGAAAAGCACGTATTTGGGGGGAAAGCCCTTGTTAAGAAGGTTCTCCTGAACTTATTCTATCACCTCTGCCAAGAGCAGATCACTGAAAGTCGCTCAAAGCCAGGAGCAGAGCCAGTAAACTCAGAGCTGGCAGCGCTCTTTAGTTTTACCACCTGGGAAGGAAGGAAACTATTAGGACTATTTTTTTGTTAACTTGTATCATTGGTTGTATTTTCTAGTCAGCTTGTAAAAAGTTTAGGATAAAACCCTGTCTTTTACATCCTCTTAACCAATATGTCAGATGGAAGAAGCATCTGCATTTGGATATTTGGTGGGGAAGTATGTACGGGCACATGTGCACGATTATCAGGGTGTTGGAACGGATGCAGAAACTTTTTAGAAACAGGATCAATTGACCGATGACAGCTCCTAGGAAACTAGAGAGGCGTTCAGACTACCTACATATGGGACCTACAGAGAAAGAGAGAGAGAAAACAATTCCTACTGAAACAGGAGAGGAACTATTTTAATCATTTCCAAAACCCAAACAAAAGAGAAGAAAACCAAGCCAATGGCCTTACATAAGACCTAAAAATACATGCTATGTAAAAATTGTACAGCAGTGGTAAGCTAAATTTCCTAAGTAGTATTACACACGTCTGAGGACAATTATATTCCCTAAATAAGCTATTTAGTTGTACTCAGAAGGAACAAGAAATATTTTGCTACCATTGATTCTCATTTATATTGCAGTTCTGTTACACATATTGCACAATTACAGTCTTCTTTAACAAGTTTTTTATTGCAGTGCCTTCTTTTCTATATCAAGTTTGGATTTCCACATAACAGTTATAAATATTATGTATCTGATAAACGGAATTACGTGATGATACCTTGTATCATTACCACTGGCTTTGTAAGAAAATCATTTCAATCAGTAGAGAATAGCACCAGGGCTCTTGTTAGCAGAATGGATGAGGTCTTTCTTATGAACACATTTCCTGCCCATTTATGCTCTTTAGCATGGCCATTACCTTATTACACATGGACCAAAACCAGGAATTAAAAGGTGGCTTCCTTACAGCCTGGAGTGATTTCCACTCACTTTGTATTGGTACAAATGACTTCAGAAGGTGCAAAGGTCTGGAGGTTCAGCACTGAAGCATGTCAGGATTTGTCCACATGTAAACTTATGAAAATGCTGCCTACTGTGTCTGCAGGGAGAAAGCACCACTACCAATTGTAAATAATTTTCTACATACATTTGCCTACAGGCAAGAAAGCCTAAGAGACTAGAGCAGATCACAGTGATACAGACCAGGCTTGGCAAAAACCAGTTCACTACTTCTTGATCAAAGAATAAGTAAAAACCCATGCCTTTATGCAAGCAGTTCTGAAATACATCATGAGATGCCAAATTAAGTACAAAAGGAATGTTTCCAAAAAGTACAGAACATACCCTGAAAACCTTTGCAGTTTTAACACGTTATTTTAGTATTTTGAGTCTTCCTTACCATTTACTTAACAGTTCCTGCAAGACAGCAAAAAACTTTTCATCCTATCGCAACAGACCCTGAAGCGAATAAGCCATTTCCCCAGCTCCCTGCCTTGTCATCACATTTTTTTAAATGCCTACCATCATTCATCTCAGCTTCAAAGTGTTTAATATCTGATAACTTCAAAATAGAGAAAGTTAACCTCGTATTTGTTTTAAGTCTAAAAAAAACCCACCCCAAGATCTGCCTTTAAGTTCCTCTCTTCAGCTGCTACTCCTGCTCTCCCATTTTTCCTCTCTCCATAAGGGATAACAGCTTCAGCCCCCTGCTCACCTCTCCCATAACCACCTGGGGAGCAGCGAGAGGTTGCAAACAGATTTGTTCCTCTCTGGGTGCAGCATCAGGCTGCGGAGATGCATTTTCCTAGACCCACTTCACCAGCCTTGCACCACAGACCAGATCCCAACTGGAGAAGACAGCAGCTCATCACTCCACTGCCTCATTGCCTTCTACAGAGATCACAGCAGCACCTCCTTGTCCCCATCCTCATGCTGGCTGGTCCTACAGCTTGTTTCTTCCAGTTTCTTTAAGATATTTCTCTTTGGATGTCAACCCAGCAAACCCCTGATGGCAGAGCTCTTTCCTTTCCCTCCTTAAATCACCCACGAGTTCTTCTCCGTATAACTCTTGTGTCACATGTCCTTGCAACAAGCTGCACACAACCAAGAACAGTTTCATTATCTCACATATGAAAAATTCTTTGCTAAAGCAAGTGATTTTTTTTTTTAATTTTTAAGAAGCCAAAATATATCTGTCAGCTTAAGGATGACTTTACAAGATACCATTTAATCCTCTACAGCAGAGAGAACTAGCACAGATCTGTTCCACATTACAGTTACAAGAAGACTGTCACCTCTTAACAGAAATTCAAGTCTTACCTAGAATTCATTAAATATTGCAAGAACAATCTGCCAACTGCAAAGTGACTCTCCTCACAAACACACTCCATAGTGCTGCATTGCTAATAAATATACCCCCAAAAAGACAGTGTTGACCCCAATGCTCAAAGTGACGCCACAGAAAAACAAGCAACATCTGAGAGGTGAAAAGAAGAGAAAAGAAAAAAAAAACCTCTGAAACATGTTCATTGAATGGCCATTTTGTACAATTTCCAGAGATAAAGCTGATGTCAGAGTTAACTAGTCAACTAGCTATTAGCAAGCTAGAAGCAATTTTAGGTACTTTCAGTATCCTTGATAAACTAGTGATTCAATATGCCAGAATGTGAGTGATGAATTTCAGTGGTTTCAGAATGAATCCTACAGTATATTATACATGTCATAACAATCCCACACTCTCCAGAAGTTGGTAGTCATGGAATATATCACACAGTTTGACAAGCAAATCTCTCAACAAGATCTACGTTTATCTCCTATGACCTACAAAGCAACTCTTATCACAACAAATGGAGCAAGCCCAGCACATCTCAGTGTAAAGACAGATTGAGACAAATCTATCTACTTTAAGGAACAGCCTCGAAGGACTATCAAAGCAAGCTAAAGATATATGTGCTCTCCCACAGCAAGATTTTTAAATTTATCTTAACTCAAACTAGTATGCTCACAGCTAGGGAAAGAAAGAAAAAAAGCCTGAGAAGTGCCAGGAACTAATTAGGAAACAGATAATATCCAAGGTCTTACATTCCATGTATTGTACTAAATAGCACCCTAATAGCAGGTTATAGTCAACTGTAATTTCTGCCAGAAGTAACCAAGGAAACCACTTCTCCAATCGCATCCGTGGCGGGGGGATGCAGCAAAGGAAACTGACTCTAATCCAAACTCAAAACTTGGAGAGCTCACTGCAACAAGCCTCCAAAAGATGCAGCTGTTTGGAGAAACAGCTTCTACGTATTTATCGAAACATCTCTTTGGTCTAAAAATCCCCGTGAGGACAGAGCAGATCCTCACACAGCACTAAGAACAGGACAGCACGTCAATCTGGACCACGAGGCAGCGGTGGTGTGGGAATCTGCGCAAGTCAAGATGATGTTTTGGTAACTTGGGGATCTTTGGTGAGCCTCGTTCCTGAGGTCTGAGAGACTCGGGCAACACTTGGGTAAATAGTCTCAGACCTACACTAGTCTGAAAGATCAGCTTTGTGGAGAGGTTGTAAACGGAGCCAGCATCTGGTACTGCATCCACACAGAGCGCACAGGCCCGGGCGGCCGGTCCTGCTGGCACACGGTGACCCGCGCTGGAAAGGGACTGAGACCGGGCAGAAAGGCTTTGGGCAGCAGCAGTTCCAGGATGACGTTTTGTTTATTTGCAGCACTGCACGCTTTCTTTGCACGTCTCTGAATGGCACCACATTTTTAATAACCTCAAAATAAATACTGTAGATACCTTTGTAGAGCTAAACTTGAAAATTGCCCAGAAACTTTGTTGATACGGAGCATATACATCACTACAACATGATCCAAAATCTTTCAAGACAAGACATGGGTAACCCCCTGCAGTATTTGGTCTGTATGCTCTACAGAACATCAACTGCCACCAGTTCATTTGCAAGATATAAACTATTAGGTTTATCCTACAGAACTGCATATAGTACCCATCTCCATCCATGCTGCAACACCATGAACTGGCAATTGAAAATAATCTGTTTTCCACAGAAATTCAAGGATGAATACACGATAGGCTCAGGCACTCATTTCGTGCTAAAACCAGTGAGAATTTAACGTATCCCTGCCTTTCAAAACACCAAGATCTTCTTGATTATCAGCAATTTCTTATCTCTGCAATATGAAAGCTACCAACGAGTGTCTCAGGACAGAACCAGCAGAAAGAACTGCAAGATCTTGCTTTTCTTAGTGTTAACTACAGCACTTTTTTTGTCAGTTGTTTGATAGATTACTATTGTCAATTTATTTATTTACTCTACAAAGTTATTTAACACTTCCAGAGTACTCTGAATTAATTAATTTGCATGCATATAAATAACACATGTACTAACAGCAGCAGAAAGACTGAAATACTGTTTAAATGTTCTGACACCTGTTCGGTAAGGAGTAATTAAAATTAGCCACTGTATGACTGGTTGCACCGTAATTATGTTTTGGTTGGGGTTTTTTGTGGGTTTGTTCGAGGGTTTTTGGGGTTTGTTGTTGTTGTTGGGTTTTTTTACTATTTAACTTTAAAAAAATAGAAATAGACTACAGCATTGCAGCTGTATTGGAAAGGAGAGGAGAAAGAGTGATGTGTCCATGCAAATTCACAAGCAGAGGGAACACTTCTCAGCAACTTAAAACCCAGCTGCACAGCTGATTTGCCAAAACATTGAGTTTTCTTTTAAAAGAGAAAAAATAAAAAATGCTCCATTTTACAGCCATATGTGACCCATCTCCCAACTTCTATCTGCCTGATAGTTTGGAATGGGATGTTACGGGTCTCTGTACATTTATCTATTTGGATGAGGTAGGAAAAAAAGTCAAATCATAACAAAGATGGAGTGGAAATCTGTGTGGGTCTGTGTGTAATTCAAGAAGCCATGCCACTAACAGGAAAAAAAATATATATTGATGTAGTAGAAGAAAAATGAAGGAAGATGGTTGCAAATGTATTTCTGGAAGGTAAGGAGAGAGACACCAAGATTGCTCATTTTTTGGCCTAATGAATAAATCATTTTACTTTCCTCCCCCCGTTGCACCTGCTGCTTTGAAAAGCCCCTTCCACAACCAGCAACTGAACAGCAAATGCTGCACAATGACTCAAATGTTGCTGGAGCCATGCCAGCAAAAATTACCACTCTTCAACCAAGATAAACATCATATTACTTCATTACCCTTTTAAAACATATGCAAATTAAATCCATTATTCTTTTTCCTTACAGAAATGAAGTTCCTTTGGCTGGAATTCAACGGCTCCCTTTGTCATCGTTGACCATGAATGGATGAACTTCATGTAGATGATGCCCATTTCCCATCTTTGAATCAAACATTAATACCATTTGACAGTAATAAATAACATTTATCACAATAGGGATCTACTAATGATTTTCCCACTAAGCTGGCTCATCAGAACCTATCAGCTGACAACTGCATAAATGAGATTAGCATAACAGCTGCCTATGACAAATGTATCTAAATCATTTTAATGCCAGCTAGCTCTTTGATCTCCCTATCACGTTGTTGCCAAAACTAAATCCATTTCTTCAAGATACATGTTGTTTATTACAGATACATGTGTATATTCCACACCATTATGTGCTCTAGAGGTTTCAGTAATTAAAAGAATTAAAAATACTGGTTGGATACTGCCACTATAACGTAGACTTGCAACGCTACACTTCAGAGTAACATTCCGCTGCCTACTTAATTCCCTCCCTCCCATCCCGAATTGTAGGATTCGGTGTTTAATAGCCATGTGTTTCTCTGGCACAAAATACGTGTTTTAATGTAAATATGTGTATTAGCTTCTCTTTGTGAGTATTGCTTACAGAGGCATCACTTTCATTCAATTTAAAATAATTCCCAGTAATATGGGACTTGGTTCCGTGCACACATCAAAGCAACAAATCATTGTGTTTCTACAAATGCTGAAGTGACAGGGAAAGAAAGACCTGCTGGTAGAGCAATGTATTTGTGTTTTAATTGTTATTACAAGGGAGGCCTATGAGACTGAAACACAAACTCGTGCAAACAGATTTCAGACTACACCAAACAAAGCAAACAGCTCCAGTGGCACTTCTATATAACAATATTTTTAAAAGCACTCCAGCTTCCCAAATCTTCTCCAGTTGAAGTCAATGCAGTCTCCTACCCAAATTCAGACTCTCAGAGTTCTGTAGGTCCCTAAGAACAAGGATGGGTTCCCTGATGTATAAAAGCACAAGAGAAAAGATATCATCAGGTGCTCAAGCAAACCCCAGCTGGATTAACAACTCTTAGACTAACCCATGGTCCTTCAGAAACCAACAAACCAGATGCAATACAGCGCACACACATTAAAAAAAAAAACCCACCACTAAAAATGTTTTCCTCTGACCTTTCTTTGAGCCATTTTATGGCACTTTAAATTATAATTTCAAAAAAATATTTACTTTCTTAACTGTGCAAGAAATATTTTTAAAAATATATCTATTTGGGTCTCTTGCCTCCTAGACACTTCCATTGATTTATTTAAGCTTGGATTAAGCTTTTGATGGCTTCACTTAGGAAGTAACATCAGGCATGCTTATACCTGAGTGCCCTTGATTTAAAACCCAACTGCACAAGTACCTTTCCTGGACTGTGTATCTTCACACGCACCTATTTTCTGGTTTTGTAGGGATTAACATTTGCTTCCCCTATCAGTGTATTCAGGCAAGTCTTAAACAGAAATCTTCATAAGTATTTATACTTGTACCATCTTAATGGCTATTCTGTGGATAGATAGAAGGCAAACTAGGTATCTGTGCTGCCTTTAAAATTGAAATACATATCCATTCACCCAATCCGTTAAGTAAATCCTGGAACATAAATCTTTTGACTTCCACTGAGAACCAACATCAAGTCACACCAGAGCTCACCTCTCCGAGAACCAGCACCAATTCATGGTGGAAAAGGTTTCTAAACTAATGGTTCTAAATTAAAAGTCTGAAGGGTTTTGCATAAGCATGGAAAATGTACAAGTACAAGAACTAATGAGATTGCAGGCTGAGAACTGTTAAAGTATTCCAGCTCTAGTGCTCTGTAGCAGATATCTTGTTTTCAAGGCTGTTATGTTCACAAGCACTTTGTTCTTTCTTGCATTTCAATTAAAATTCATTGGATGTTTTCTCCACATATTTTTCAAGTCTGCCTGCATTTTCCATATCTTAGAAAAATTTCTGGCCATTATTTTTCATGTAAAATGAACAGAATGTACGGTCTTTTGTCCAAGCCTTTTGTTTTGTGAAGCAGGCCATTTTTCATGGATGAAACTGAGGTGCACACTCACAGTTTTGACAGCATTTCTTATCATTCCCCCCAGTTATCATTGTCACCTTTCATTATTTAATTTTGAAGTACAAGGCAGGCTGATTTATACCCATGATGTATAATTACAGGCAGATGGAGGGCTCAGAGAGTAGAAACACTGAATTAGGGCCGTAGTGGGTGCCTGTAAGCATCCTGAGAAAGTCCTCTCTGTGCCACCAGCTAAAAACAAAAAGCAAACAATTTAAACTCAATGAATCCACACTGTTGTAAGCAGTGAGTTAATGAAAGTGAACACAAAACTAATAAAGTACATTGGTTGTGGTTGCAAGGTAATTTAAAATGTTTTCAAGTACAAATGATGAAAAGTGTTTGTATTAATCAAAATCATCTTTGAATGTGCCCATAGTCAGAAAGGCTTTTTTTTTTAACCTCCACTTCACTTGAAATCACTTTGACACAAGTCCACTCTGCATTTTGAGGAGAGAAGCGCTTTCTGCAGTTCTTTCATATGATAATGTACAGTATATTTTCAGCTGCCTTTTTAAAGTTTAAACAAATGGAAGGCTTATTAAGAAGATATCATAATTACATGCAGCTATTTTACTAGCTCTTATCTGAAGCAAAAGCAAGCAATTAGTTGAGAACATAAATTCATTCAAGACACTTACTGAACATGAGGGAATAGACCAGCGGGAGAAAATAGGCCCATTTTACTGTTTCATCTTCCCTGCGGAAAGACTGTAAACTTACTCGAGTAGGTTTAACACACCACCTACAAAATAGCTCTTACATTTGAAAAATGAACTCATATTTCAGAAGGCTTCAAGAGTGGTTAGCAGTGGCTAAACATACCCCAGGAAAGCCCTCCCAGTAGCCTTAGCTGGAGAACAGCAGTTGTGACAGGACCAGTGTTCCCAGTGCGAGCAGTCACTGGTGCAGCTCTCACCAGCAGAAGCGCCAGCCCGTTGCTCTCCTGACATCCCATTGTACTTTTAAATCATGGATCACTGAAAAGTCATCACTAATAAATCAAAACAATGACTTTTTTTTTGCTTCATGCTGTACACAGAACACCAAATGGAAAAATATTAGTGCTTCTTCTATTTGATTTTTTTCTCTGCTTTTTAAGCATCTAGTTCTCTAGAGTGCTGATCGGCACAGCCCTCATCTCCAAGCATGCAAAACGTTTCACATACATTTAACATAAAGCACACGAAGAGTTGTACAGAAGACTATGGAAACATTAATGAGCTTTAAAGTTCAGCATCTGCTTGAAGGTGGCAGCATGGAAGGGACAACTCAGGCCTAGAGCTGCCACTCCACTTGTCACAATGTCGGTGACACACACCAGAACACTATTCCCAACCACAGCGATCACTCCCATTTTCAAGTCCTGGTAATCCAAAATGCTGTTAATACTTAACGATGACTCATACCCTAGTTCTACTTTTTGTAGTCCAATTTGATGGATAAAATTCAAAATAATTTAAAGCATACAGAACGAAAGCATTCACTCCTCCCCTTTTGCTATGGACATAACCAGGAAAAAAAAGGTAGAAGAGTATCAAAAACAAGGGTTGTTTTTTTTTTCCTCCCCACTTTTTCTGGGAGCATATGGGCAGAAATTTCTCACATGTTTAAGACAAGACATACAAGCAAATCCTCTTTCTCTAGAAAGAATGATAGAATATTTGTGCTGGAATTTGTTAATGCTTTCAAAACCAGCAGAAAAAACAACTGTTTTTCTAGCAGAAGCATTTGGCAGGCACATAAGCAGACTAATCCTTCATCTTTCCACAGTTGTCTTCATTTGCAAATCTCAGTAATATTAATTCATTTTGGAGAAACAGCCTAATGATATTTTTTTCCTCTTGTCATCGATTGGGCTCTGAATGTTTCCTTTAATGAATGCAACATAATTCATGCATAGTCACTACTGAACCCAGCAAATTCATAATTACTGACAATTTTGCACCTGCTGTTATGGGTAGATGCTGTTCGCTTTAATTTAACTTGATACCTTGATTAATCATTGGAAACTGCAGGAGATGTAGATTATCTTACATGTTTCCTGAAAATAACACAGTAGTCACAACTGAGCACATTCAAAAAAAAAAAAAACAGCATTTTCAAGAATTTTCTAGTAATCAAGGCTCCAATGCAGCAGTACACACATATTGTGCACCTATGTACACACATTACATTATGAACACTCTTCAAGATGATGGTAGTATTTCACATGCTTAAAACTGAACATGATAATAAGTTTAACCATATTTTTAAGTGAAGCTACTAGCTTATTATAGTGTATTTCTATGCAGGAGGTGATCCTGCTGGAATCAGTACCTGTCTCTCTCCAATATCAATCCTACTACAAAGACATATTTGAATTTTGAACGACAAAGCAGCCAGAATGATGTTGGGTTGGCTGTACAAGCTTAGGAGCCCATCTGAGCTCCTGACAGATGCTTTCTTCATCAGCCCCCATACCCACCAAACTCTCCTGCTGGTGGGGAAGCAATGCCACAGCATGAGATTTACGCTATAACACACACTTGATAAATAAATCTAGGTCAAGTACCCCAGATTAGCAATCCCCACACATATACCCTAATCTATTAATTTTTCTTCTGCAAGAAAGCAGTTCCTTTAACAAGAAAGCTCACAGGTACTACAGTCATGCTTTTCAGAGAGTCTGATACCCACTATATTCACTGTGCTTGAAAATTTTTGCTTTTTTGCTCAGAAAGGTATGTGGTACCTGAACATAGTTAAAACTCGAAGAAGCAAGGAATTATGCATACAGAATATCGACCTAATAAGCACCCTTGATAGCAGGTTGCGCTTGCAGGCTGGCTCAGCATTAGGAATTCAAGTATCACATCGAAAATAAATTTGCATTCCTGAGTATTCTGTTTCAGTGGGTGACTATAACAAACACAGATTCACTGAATACAAAAGAAAACACTGGAAAACAGGAAACTTGCTCTTCAAGCTTCTAGTAAATCTACTTACAACCGTTTTCTGCTGACTCAAGAACTGATGATATGGATTAAGAATTCAGTTTTAGCATACAACAAAAAACCCCACAAATGTCACATCTTGAATTCTGTCAAGACGCTAGAATTTAAGCTCACTTTATTTCTTATCTGGACTATAAACGATTTGAAAGGATTAAGAAACTCCTCAGGACATAGACAAATCACCATCTTTGTTGCTGTAATATAGCCATGAATACGTCCTCGGGAGAAATGTTTCCATCCATTTTCAATCATGTAAACACGTGTCAACTGTTCAAAGCTATGGGAGAAAGACAAGCTGCTTCTCCCACTTCATCTGTTGTTCGGAAAGTTGCTGCTTTGTCTTTGGAGCTCTGCTGATGCTGCGTTCAGCGAGCCAGCTCTCCATTGTTACCGCCGCCTTTTCATCCGCCTCCAGGGACGGGAGGGATGGTGCAGATGGTAAACAAACATGCTTTATGGTCTTGGAGCTTAGACGAAGAAATTCAGATTTGCTTTTCATTTCTGGAATGCAACTAAGCAAAGAAATTATTCACATTTATTATCGAGCTGGTTCTCAGTCCTGTGCAACTCCTCTATGATTGTAGGGCCTAGCATAGATATTTCCCCTCAGTCTCAGAAAGCTGACAAATGTAAAAAAAATCATTATGTACCTAAATTTCACTAGGGTATTTAATTCTGCTTACATGGTATAAATGCAAGCCAGGGGGTCTAACTAATTTAATTTTTAAAATCTGAAGCTTTCTATCATACACATCCTATTCACACAAGGGACATGGAATATGGGTCCTGAATGTGAATATATGGGTCCAGTTCACAACCTGACCAAAGGCAGAATAGCGTATGCTTCCTTCACTGCCTCCTGCGGCCAGCTCATCTAAGACAGCTCATCCCTAGAAGGATGCCATTCCCAGTCCTACCAGAAGTCTAAGTCACCTCCAAAGGCTGTGAAAAATAAGTAGTTTTAATTCCACCAACAACTATACGCCTATCTGATCAACACAGATCTAAGTAGTAGCAATGTAATGACGAAGAAACAGGTTTGGGTCAAGTACAACAACTTACAGAAAGATATAGCAATGGAAAAAGGAGGAACTCAATTCATTTTAACTATCATTAGCGTGATAACTGATTTTAAGTAATCACTGCAACATATTACATACTTGATACTTGCTATATAGTGTAATAAAAAGCACCAAAACCAGAGGTCTTCCTGCTCTTCATCAATGGAGTGCTGGTGTAGAATTCAACTTCAACTTGGCCTTTGGAAATCCATTCATTTGAAACAGATTCACAAAGGTAATACGGAGCAAGGTAACGACCCTAAATCTTTGTACTTTGGAATGCAAGGAGGACAGCCATTGCATTCTTATCCAGCCTATAAGGGGCATTTTCTGAAAAAATATTCAAACAGTAACCAGAAGCAGCGTGCCTATCCCCATACAGTGAATTAGCTCAGTCCCTGGTCCCCTTTGCACGCCCTTTGTAAGCAGCCCAGATGCCCAGGAACACACATAGCACAGCTGAAAAGTCACAGAACCTGCAGAAATTACTTTCAATAGATTTGTTGCCTATTTTTCCTTAGACAGAATCTCTCCAGGAGCCTCTGGAGACTGCAATTTTGTACACAGTTGCTCACTGTCTGAGGTTGATCATATCACTTGCAATATACGCATCTTTTTGCTTATAAGGATTTTGTCATCCTACATCCATGTAATCTAGAAGTGTTTTCAGATTAATAAACGTCCAAAACAAACTCCTTTTATTCAGTCTAGGCACTGGAGTACTCTTATGTGAAAAAAATGTTAAGGCTTTTGTTGTACTATTGTGAGCTTTCATCTTATATTTATCACCATGTCTTCAATTTCATCTCTAAATTACAGAGCTAGGACTTTCTGATAGACACAATTGCTGCTGTTCAGTTTACTGCCTCCTGTCAGCCCCTGATCACTTCATGACTTTTATTCATCACAGCTTCAATTTATTCCTTGTGCAGAGTGACCAGAGCTCAGAAAAGGAAGGGTAGGGAAGGCAAGATTGCTACGGTTAACTCTTTAGAGAAGTACAGAAAATAAACGCTTGCGCAAGTGATAACAGTTGAATAAGTAGCATGTGAAAGTTGAAGTTACTTTTCTCCCTGACATACTATTCCGCAAACATTCATCATCTCTTCGGTCCTTTTACAAGACTTGCTTTACTTTAAGACTGTAAAGAAATTCACTGCGTTTCTGCTCAGCTTTAACAATGCAGACATCTTACACAAGGGTTAGACCTGCATCAACATGTTCTTATAGCAAGTGAAGAAAGGATCATGCACGAACACTTGACTCTCTGGAAGGCAGAGGGACTAAAGCTGGATCTAAGGCTTCATGATAGACATAACCAAACTCATAGCCATTATTACCCCAAATTCAACTTCGCCTTTGGAAATCCATTCATTTGAAAGAGATTCACAAAGGTAATATGGAGCGAGGTAACGACCCTAAATCCTTGTACTTTGGAATGTTTCTGATCTGAATTTAACTCTTCTTAAGTTCTTCACATCTCGTAAAGTATCACTTAAACTAAAGAACCAAACTGTCAGGTGTAATTACAATATTTGAGTTACGCATTGATGCAGCAGTACTATGTAATAACTTTGGCATAAACCAGAGTTCATCCATCTCACAAGTGAATCATACTTGCCTGTCGTGGTTACTGTAACAGGACACAGAAGCAAGCTCGCAACTTGTTGCTAAGTTGATTAAAAGTTTTAGCATACTCGGCGCTCCTTCCCTGCTAATAAAAACTCTAAATCCAAATCAATCTCTTTCATTAAGGATGCAGCAGGAGCTGGCCTTTATTATGAATATTGCTATGAAACATGAAGCCTTTAATGAACATGTAAATAACTCACAAGTCACAAAACACCCAACCATGTCAAACAGATATCACCTGTGCAAACATAAGAAGGAAAAGAAACAAAAAGAAAACCAAAGTATAAACTTCACAACTCCACACACTACAGAAGTGGCATTACATTTGGCCACATTATTCTCAGGAAACAGACACTGTTTGCCTTGAAACTGATTGTTAAAAACTCCACTTTTTAATTATTACATGGTGAGCAACTGTTTCATTCATTGATGCTACCCACGACTTTCGTTGTTGCTGTTGCAAGTCGCATTTAAAAACAGAATTCCTCGTGCAGAAATCTTATTGCCCCCATATATCTGAGACATTCAGTGGACCAGGGACACAGGGGTTACAGGACTTGCACTAGAGACCTTTCCTGTCCAACTTGTTTCACACTTTAAACAAATCTTAGAACCGTTGCGAGTCTTGTAGGTATTTTAAGTAAAGGTGAGCAACTAGTGTAAAAAACAGCAGTGAGAAACATGTTCTCCTTACACATACAAAGAGACAAGAACTTCAGTAAACAGGCAAGTGGCTTCCACGTGTTTTTTATGAGTCCTGACTGGAAGCCAAGTCCTTTCACACAGCTCTGCAATGATCATTCTCCAGATCCCAAGACTCAAATGTGAAGAACCCTG
The DNA here is from genome assembly GCA_013399365.1 of Pampusana beccarii. Lineage (NCBI taxonomy): Eukaryota > Metazoa > Chordata > Aves > Columbiformes > Columbidae > Pampusana > Pampusana beccarii. The sequence continues at coordinate 863,467 of VWYH01001054.1, read as the reverse complement.
TACACATGCAAGGCTGACATGCAAAAAATCCCAACAGGCGGTTTGGTTTTAACACAGACAGGTGAGCAGGGGGAAAAGCTCCCAAGAATTTGAACTGTTACTCAGAAGTTTGTTACTGTTAAGTTTCACTTGATTAGGCTTAGTAGCAAACACCAGCCCTGATGAAGACGGAGCTTCTCCAAAGGCACACTGGAACGCAGCTGCTGCACAGGGAAGGTGAGCAGTCCGATGTTACCCTGCCTAAGTACATCTTAGGCTGCTGGGGCATCAATTCCTTTCCTCCAGTCCCACGAAGTAGCAATTGATTTTTTTTTACTCAGAAATTAGTGTTTTATTGATGATGCCACAACAACATTCTTGGAGAGTGAGCTGTCATCATCACCTGTTGACTATTTTCTTTTGCCTTTGGAGGCTTGCAGGGCCTTCATTTCCCCAAGGCAGTTACTGAGATCTTCTCTTGCTTGTTTACATTAATTGTCTGTCGGTTCAGTCTAACTGCTTATTATGGATTTCCCTAACAACACACCAAGCATTTATGTAAAGCAGTCCTGTCATGTATTTTTTTTCCTGCTCAATTGTTTTTGTTAGATGACTATTTCTGTTACTTTTAAACTTGAAGACAGTCTAGAGCTGTTATTTTTCTCTGTCTTTCTGATGTTTATCAGCATCGAGACATTCTCCTTATTTTTTCCCTCAAGGAAAATATCATAAGCTAAACCTCCTCCACAACACTGAGACAGAGGCGAGATGAGAAATTGCCAGGAAAGCCACTACCAATTGTAGGTAGTAGAGCTAAAGATTTCAGATGGTGACTATAGGTCTCCTGCACTTTACACAGTGGGACAATAAGAAAAGCCCATGAAGAGTGTTTTCTTCAGAACTGCTGATCTCTAAGCATCAGCAAGTTTTGAACTAACTGGTATCAGGCAATTTCTAAATTCTAATTTCTAATGCAGAATTAGAGAGCTTACAGACTAAAAGGCCCTTATTCCCTCTCAATTTTGAAAAAGAGGTCCTCACAGAGACCTCAGTGCATCCAACATTTGAGGGCTTATCAATAGAGAAAACTCTGCAGGTCCTCCCCTCCCAGATAGATCATATGATCACTGGAGCCTGACTTAGTCCTGACTCAGAACAGCACCCAGAGAAAACACAGGGTGTTCATCTGCTTTGAGTATTTAATTCTACACACATGACAAGCTCAGACCTGTTCTGGGAGCAAGTGTAAAAGCAAATACAAGTTCTGCAGGTACGAATCCAGTGGCATTTAGAAAAGCATAAAGCTTTTCTAGTTTGCAGACACAGAAAAGATGCCTCACCTTTCTTAACAGGGATCTCACACACCGTGCATACAAAGACATTGCTCAAGCATGCTTTCCTCATTAAGGATCCAGCAACACAGAAAAAAAGGCATGAAAATCTGGGACTTTTGGAACAGCAAAGAAAAAGTATAACATCTACAACTCCTCAGTTCTACAAATAGTTTTACTCAGCCAGCACAGAACCCAACACGTTTGCAAACACACAACTCTGAGTGGAGCCCCAGCACAGCTGAAAGCCAGAGGGGGGTCTGACAACCTCGAGTGTCAGATGGACGCTGTCGATCTCCCAGCCAGGTACCACGTCCTCACAGCCCACCCACCCCACAACCAACGCATCGGGATCTGTCAGCTTCTGCCTCATCGGACACTCAGATCCTGCCACCAGCCCTGCCTCGCCTCTTTCCGCTTCTGTTTTATATATATATACACACAATTTTTGGTATATATACACACACACAAAACACCATACACATCCACACACTAAGCTTCTATCACAGCCACATTCCTTCCCATCGCCTACAACCTGTTCACCTTATGAGGGCAGCTTTTTCCTCCGTGTTTCCTCTTAAATTGAGATGACCTCTTCAAAGCTTCAGCCTTCCCTTCCCTAAACCCTTTGTGTTTGGGGGCAGAGAGGCTACACCAAGTGCTGCTTCACCCTCTGCACATTCCCATCCTTGGCTGGGGATGCACTGGGAACCAAAAGGAATTCGAGGAGGGCAGAGATCTGCGCTTGTGTTCAGGCATCATTAACACCTCATTAAAAGTAGATGAACAAGAAGTAGCTTAACTGAAAAATTTATCAAGACTGCATTGGTAGGATCCAAACTTAAAATAAAAATACCTTTGGGCACATGAAAGGTTTTATTCAAGTATTGCCTTACACACACAGACGTGCACTGAAGACAAACAAAAATGGACATTTTTCTTCTGTAACATAACAATACCAAAATGAAATACTAGCATTTCAAAAACATAATTAGGTCTTCCAAAAAGCACCCCTCTGGAGCCCTATAAAAACACCACAGACATTTAGATTTATTTTTCTTTCAGGCAGCCGTTTAACTCTGTTTGTTTTTTCCCCCTCACCCTTCCTTACATTTTTCTGTTTAAAGACAACTAGTGTGTAATACAATAATCTCTTGTTCACTATTACTTCCTAAGCAAATCTAATTACAGATATTCATTGTACCAGTTAAATTTCTGGACGCGTCCCCTTCGTATAGTCTTTAAGAGTTATATAAAATGGCACAAGTAGCCATCGTAAGTGTGTTTCTGTATAAGTGGGGGTATTTTTCTATTACCCTGCATGATGAGCCATGCACTGTTTCTACAGTTCCACTCTAACATACACTTTTTTTGTGCCTATCACCATGCATCAGTTCATACAGGTTCAAATCCACATACGAGTACCTCATGATATTTGGATTTTTGAAAGCTTTTTTTTACTATACTATCTATAGTAATGCAAGTTACACTGAAAGTTAGCAAAATTAGGACAAAACCCCTGTGTACCAGGCATATCAACAAAACTAGAATACAATCACTCGTATGCAGTTGGTATTATCCGTTCCCTATTGCTTACACCTAAACACAGAAGGGTTCCTGTGCTCAGTCATCACACAGGCAACATCTTAAAACCCAGAAAGCAGCAATACTTCGCAGTAAGCCCAGTTAGGATAAAGAAGAGGTTCTCTAGTTCAAAGAAAAGCACAGAAGAAGAGTTGAGCAAATCAATACGATTAGTTTTACATGTGCTCGGTATTATCTTACACTACTGCTCGATATATTTGGAAGCCAACATCAGATCTTATACACCAAATACATGCTATGTCACTGAACTTCGACACAGAGAATGTTAACACTAATTGGAAAGTTAAATTAATTGGAAAGATACACAACTAAAATATTTGTGATGGTAACTTCCTAAAGGGATGAATAACAAGCATAGTAACAATCAACAGCCAGTGTTTATTGACTTCAGCTGAATTCTACCTGTAAGATGGCATTGCCCTGTGCCAGTGATAATGCAGGATTCTCTTTATCCCGCAGAACCCCCAGAGGCACCAACCCTCAGAAAGCTCATACAGAAGAAACCCAGACTCTACCCCTACATACCTTCTTGTGAACGCTTTGCTTTTCTTTACACAACCAAATGGCATCTCTATAAACTCATCTGGGATTTTGCAAGTATACAGACCTACTCATTGCTTGACAGAAATGTTCTTGAAATGGTAGGAAACTCCACTTAGATTACATTTGAATACATTTAACCTCAGAAAGAACACTAGTTGTCAGATTAGAACATCTTCACTCCCCAGACCCATCCTGACACCCCCATATCACGAGTGGCAGCTTCGCAGCTCCCCTGCTTTTCAGGGGTTCCCAGTGCTGGCTCACAAGTGTCCAATTTCAGGTTGCAACCTGCGTGATTCATCTTTAAAGCATATTTACTGTGATTTTACACTTACCTGAACCCTTATTAAAAACAATATTTAAAAGTGCACTTTTTCTGTTCCCATAGAAGAATTGGCAGCAATTATTTTAAGTCTAGCTTGCCTTTAATACTAATCTCATGTGTGAAAGAAGGACAAAGGTAACTTGCCAAAGGTTATTTTAATAACAAAAAAATCATTTCATGATTGATCATTATACATATCATATAGCAGCACGGGATCACACATGCTGCCAGCGTGAGACAACCTGTAATAACAATACGAGGGCACTGCTCAGGGGTTTGGTGTGTAGAGAGAAAAACTGTAATGAAAAAGGTGGAAAAAAAAAAACACCACAGAAAAAAGCCCACAATTAGGGATACCTTTTGAAATGAAAGAATGAAGACTCAGAAAGTGGTATATTTAAGTACTTTGAAACATGTTTAAAACTTTTATATCCTGCTCAAGTCGCAGTTTTTAATGAGACACCACAGATGAAAAGGGGACAGAAATAATTTAAAATGAACAATCAGGGGTGTACTTGAAAATCAGAAACATTTGAGGGGGTTTCGGGAGAAGCATTTAACAGAACTCATGGCTATAAAGGTTGAAAATGGCTTTCACATATAGTATCAGTGTTGAAATACCTGTAATTTCATCTGTATCTTTCATACAAAACCCATGCAAACAAAGTGCTATTAATCTAATAGCTAAAATATATATCACTATATAATATATAAAGCAATATTTGCTTTAAACTCAATATCTTAAGTACCACAATTACTCATAGTAATTATACAAGAGATATTGCAATTTCAAATTACAGTGAAATAATATGTACCTATTTATCAATTCAGCTTCAAATCTTGTCCCACTTATTTGCTTCATGAAAACTGTACTTTAGATATTGTATGTGCCCATATTTTTTGACAAGTATTTCATTTGAAATGTGCCTCACCTTCATTAGAATACAGCAGAGGCATGAAGTGCATAATCTACAATTCTTATAAGGCAAAGGGCATCTCAGAAAGAGATATTTCAATAGTAAATTGAGCTGGAAGAAAATGTGTCAGTTCAATTCACAGAAGTGAAGAGATTCCATTTTAACCTACTTATCTGAATGCTCCACGAGCAAGATTTAAGAATGGATAGGACATAATTTTACAGATAAAACTGACCAGTAAAATCATAGATTCTCAAACATTAAGCATTCAAAACCAACTCTCATTGCATTATTTATCAGTAAATTTTAGAAGATCTGGGCTCTTTAGACTTGTGCCCCTACTGTAAATTATGACATCTTAAAGAAAACTTCTCCACAGACCTCAGGATCTTGAAGATAGTTAATGAGAGCTGACAACTTTACCAGTAAAGCAAGCAGCAATTTTCCAGTGATGATATCCAGCACTGTTCATGGTACCACTCTCCTGTTTAAAAAAATAAAATTGAGTATGAATAATAGCAAGAAATATAATACTTAACTTGGGTTAAAACAAACACTGTCCAACTCAAAATTTCATAAATAAGATTCCTTCCTTGCATAAACAACTCATTATACAAGTTCTCTAAAACACCAGAAGAGCCAACTAAAAAGTGAAATTCAGTAACATTTCAGAAAACAATCCTGTGATAAACTGATTATTTCTGCTTCATCTCTCATCCCTGCATTGATTGACTTGTAGATTGCAAACTGGCTGACACAGGCCATGTCCCCAAGTCCTCGTGGTTACCCACAGCCAGAACACCTGACAGGAGGTGACACCGACAATAGGGTTCTCCTGCCTCCGTAAATCCACTTTTATTTATCCCAGAGAATGTGGTTTGTTTGCAGAATCATTATGTTTGGAACGCTTGCTCCTCTCTGAGGTTTCAAAATTAATACCTAGCCCTATGCCATTTGTTCAAGTTCTGTCTGCTCTTTAGCATAAGCCAATCCAGTGCAATTTAAAAGCATAGAAAATAGATCAATAGCAAATATCTTTTAGCTTTATCCTATCAAAAACTGATTTACTGTGTTGGTTATTTAAAACGCTATATACTTGTGTCATTTAAATTAGGCATGTGCTTTCAAAATGACATTAAACTGGGGGTTGGAGCCTCAGTGACTCTACAAAGGCCATCGTGCTGCTCTCAGGCTGGCAGACACACAGGCCCACACTTGGGAACAACAGATTTTCTTGCTCCGTGGCACATATAATTTTGCAATAAGAAATACTGCTGATGCAGCCTAAAGAGGGTTTGGAATAGTACTGAAACCTCAACCAGGGAAGACTTAGATTCATACAAGTTTCTCAGTTGAAGACGTCAAAAAAATTCCCTTGTTTTTGGTAAATAAAAATGGCGGGAGCTACAGAAACAAAACTTTAGAATGTGTGACCTAAGGTGGAAATCTGTTCGCAAAAGCTGATTGGGAAAAGCATATTAAACAGGGATTAAAAGATAAGAGATTTAAAGAAGAGATAGAGCCTAAAACAAAAATACTGAACACCACAACTGTAATCTGAGCTCTGTCAGTATTACGTGGCCTTTGTAAAGTCATTTAACCCCCACTTGGAGAAGCAGCTTTACTCTCTGTGGATTATCCTCCTGGGTACCTCTATAAATTTTTAACTTAATCTGAATTTGTGCAAAGTACACACAACGCATTCAGTATATTGTTATACTGTCCCAGAGTTTCAAGAAATGTTATTTTGTGTACACAGTAAATGTTGCAAGCAGTCCCAAAAGACTGAGATTTTAAAAGCATATTTAGCACTACTGTATACACATATTATAAAAAAAAAAATCCCTCAAGTATCAGCTCTATTGAAATTCTAGTCACAGTTCACATTAAGCTAGCTTATTGTTTTCTATTTAATAAAGGAATTGCCTGAACTCAGGAGCTGTTTGTAAATTCAAATACTATTCCTTTACAGAAGCTATTTTTATTATTATTACAAGTGTAGGTCTTGACAAACACTAAATTGCAACGTTTGATAGTTTCTTTCCCCTCTTTCCATTGGGAACAGAGAGCACTAAGGGAAAGGTAGACACAGAGTTATTAGCAAAGTCCGCAGTTGTATCACTCTAGAATTTGTTTGTCTCTACTCTCTAAGCTGTGCCTTTTTTAATATTATGTTAATTATATGACTGTATGATCGTGATGATGGGATACGACATTTTCTTCCAACAGCCAGAACACAAAGCCCATTGAAGACACCTCTATCGCCTCTCGAATGCTTACAAAAGCCAGAAATTTTGTTTCCAGTGCTGCCAGGTTCCTGAAGATGGGTACAGATTTGAAAAACAAGCATGCATTCTCTTCACAGAAGAAGAAACAGGGAATTCACCAAGTTTCATGAATACTAGAATGGGTTTAGCTCTTTCTACAGCTTAAACAATAATTGTGATACAACTTCTGTTAAGATTTAGGAGGGTGTTTCAAGACTTAGGGAAACCCAAGACACAAACATCCATTTATGCGAAGTCTGGTACACAAACTTTCCCCTCCCTATAGCCACTCAAAGCTGAACAGGTTAATACATTACATCAGCTACTATGTGCATTTTTTTTATTCTTTCAAGAATGAAAATATGAAGGACAAACTCAAACAACTCCTGTGTAACTCACAAGTCTGGAAACAGGAGTATGCATTGAAATACAATGAACTGAATTTCCTTTTATAAGCTATATCTTTATTTACAGATATCTAGATTCATCTTTTATGACCCAAAAGTAAACTATAGATCAAAAAGCTGACAGATAGGAGAATAAGTCTAAGAAGAAGGAAAGCATCTGTCAAAGGTGCTATTGGTTCATCAACACTGAATAAACTAGTAGTTTATGTTAGGTAAAAACAACCTCTACAGCTTCAGCTCACTACAAACCAAATACAGTATCCCAAGGGAGTTAGAAGGAATAACCTACTGAATTTTATAAGAATCTTATTTTCCATAGTATTCTCTGATGAGGAAACTGTTTTCAGTAGCACTGTGTCATTTAACTTGCATTTAGCAACAATGCCAACTAACAGAAAACAGTATCAAAACATTTAAGCACACGAAAGTTAAAATATTGTCTATTAACAGCTTTTGAAGCTTGTTTTGTTGGTGTTTTTTTTAAAAAAACCCCATCCTTCAGAGAGGTACAACAAATGCATCACATTACCATTAAAACAAAGAGTACAGAGTAAAAAATGGAACATAAGGATGTGCTAGTATTTTGTTGTGTTTAGTTGAGAAGGGGGTATGTTTGGTTTTTTTAAGATCCAATAATGGAATAACAAGGTTACAATGTTTAAATATATTAATAGCATCTTTATTCAAAAATACAACTGCTGTTGTGATAACACAAACCACAAATGTGCTGGCTGGAGGCAGGAGACACAGCTTTCCCCCACCCCATTCGAACGTATGGTCTCAGTTCCATGGACTGAGTTCACATAGGTAGCTCACCTCTTAAAATTAGAACGATAAAATAATTTAATTATACTGTAAGTCTTAACAGTAGGACTAGGTACAACTTCATTTGGGGAGCAAAAAAAAAAGCTTTTGGAAATTGCATTTGAAGTTCCTTGTGAAATACAGCCTTATTATGAAATCCTTCTTATTCTCAAGATATAGAGCACCGTGGCAACTCAGATATTTAGAATTATAGTCCACAATTCCATTCTGTTTGTAGTACAGGCTTTCTGGCACACTTTAATTATTTTTTTCTGGGGAACAGAGTGGTCAGATTTATTACCAAGGTGGACTCCAAAGGCAATATTATTATAGTTCTAACAGGTGAATAAACCAATACGTTTCTTCAAACCATAAAGCAACTAACTGCACTTGGAGAAAATAGATGTGAAAAGCTGAAGCAGAAGAGTTCAGAGGGGAGTAACAGCATCATTCCAAGAGCAAAAAGGCTGTTTAATGTAGAAAGAAAATAGATGACTGTTTCTAAAATGTCTGCTCAGCTTCTGGAACATACCAGTAACCTGAATTAGGTAAGACTGTGTCGTAATCTTGATCCAAATAATTTTAGTACTCTTACACAACTTCTTTTAATCTTCATTTTCTCCCAGTGACACAGGGGTACAGCCTTAAACGGCAGGTCAAAAGAGTTAAGTTCATCAAAACTATAAACGACAGCAAATATTCTTTGCTCAAGTTACCCAATATCTTGAATAAAAAAGGGGATGGATGATAAACTGGTAAATACGTGGTTTTACCACATTCATGTATGATTTAGTAAAGATAAGCAAAGGCATCATGAGAAAAAAAACAGCATGAAAACAATATTGCGTATGTTATGATATCTCAACATTTTATACATCACAAATTCAAAATATACTCTCAGAGCCTCAAAAGAGGTGGATACCATGTCGTTCGGCACATCACTAAAATGGAGCACATATCAGTTCTTATGACACGACATTAAAAACTACCGTTATTCATTTCAAATTGCTGTAGATAATGACAGAACTTAATTGCCGAGCAAGAAATACTCCAGATATGAAAGGTGCTTATACCTTTCATCTTACAAAAAGCAACGGGCTCTCTGATGATGCTGAGTATTATCCACAAGGCTTTTTATACAGCACCTTCTAGCACTATGATAAGGCACAAATTTATGGCCAATTTGGATGAAAGAGCAAGGCACCTTCTGACCACGTCATTACCAACCACCAGGAGAATTTACTTCAAGGTGTCACACCTGAGCAGATGGAACACCTAAATGCTTGTGCGGATAGCGGTGTCACAGCCTGGAGTACACGGCTGGGTTACAATGCCTTTCTGTCAAAGATACATAACTAAATGTAGCCTTAAACTGAGCAAGGAAAATGCCACTGACATCATAGTATTATACACAGCTTTTCTTGTTTGGTTTTGTTGTGTTTTGTTTGGGTTTTTAAAACTGAATTAATCCCACAGATTTCCAAATCACTCACCATATTAAGACATCACTAAAATACATGAGCAAACAGTGTCAAAGGGATAGATTATTGTAAATATTAGAAAATATTTAGTCCAAGAATAAGATTATACCTCAGATTTGCTCTTGCAGCCCTTGCTGCATGACCCCAGCAGAGCTACTCAGCCTATATTGGAAATATGCAACTTATAATAGTCTTTACACCCCCTGTCATGACAGAGCCATTTATGTCTATTTATTATTTAAAAAAAAAAATAAAGATTTTAAATACCAAAAGTCATGATTCTCTCATGCTTTCTTCAAACTTGTATCATAACTCGGAACAAAGTCATCTAAACATAAATGCTGGTATGTTACGCCAATACAGTCTGTCTCGGGTCATGCTCTTCCGATCTGTAATGGAAGTTAAACCACTACAGAGATACCTTGATAGTAAAAAACACACACAAACCACCCCAAAAGACACAACACACTAAGACCAAACAAAGACAGAAAAACACTTTGCATTTCAAGAGATTCTGGAATTAAAACCAGGTTCACAAACAAGAAAAATCAAGCTTATGGATGGTTAGTCTCCCACTGAGTTTTTCCAAGTAGCTATCAGATACATCAAATTTAAGCAAAGAAGTTTGCCTCATTCAGTATTACTTTCAAACAAAACAAATTGGAGGCAGAACATTAGCTTTTAAAATAGCTGAAATGTTAACAACACACAAAAACGCAAAAAGTGATAGGTTGAAAACTCAAGCCTTAAACTAGGAAACAACCAAGTTAATGAGTATCCTACCTCATTTGGTACAGAGAACATGATGAGCAGCTCTTCACTATTGTGGTTTGTTGCCATTAAAGCAAAACTACTTTATTCCCTACACACTATTTAAAACAGTATTCTGGCAGTAAGTAATTTTTTCCACTTTTTTTTTTTTCTTCAGCATTCATCAAGTATTCTGTCCTACAATTTCACAAGTATTGAATTATCATAAGTCTCCCCTGAGGTGAGGGGCTGGTACCTACCACAACTTCCCATCCCATTCATTATAACTCTTCGGGAAAGATTTCAGAGACAAAAGCCTCTCTAACAACCCAGCCCTGACCCCCCACCAAAGGAGGAGGACTCAGAATGAGGCACAGGTCTCCACGAAACAAGGACAGGATGGTGTACTCTGAGTAGTCCATGCTGCAGTCCCAGCAACACCTTACTCTCACTATTTTTCTACTACCAATCATCTCAAAACTCTTACTGACCTCCCAGTTGTGGTATAATCTGTCTCATTCAGTCCTCACTGGTTTCTGTTCTATTGATGTCCATGTCTACAGCCCCATTCTGATTGCCACTGGATTTGTCATATACAAGTCCCTCAGCTTCTTCCTAAGCCCATTTCAGTTCCACTTTTCATGGCTTTCTCTTCCTTCCTTCCTCAGACTTATTACTTCCACCATTCTTGTACTGCATTCTTCTTCCTTGTGGTTCTGATTACAGGTTTCACTTTTAATCTCAGTCTTAACAGCTCAGGACTGATAGCACCAGCTATAACTTTTTTATTATGTAGTACAAAAGCCACAGGTTATGGTGGCTATAGCTTCCATAGTCTCTCCCACTCCTCCACAGAGTGAAAACTTCGTATTTTTTTTTTACGATGGACTTATGTTCTCATATACTTGTGAATTCATTATGGAAATCACTGTGGAAATAACAGGATTGCTACAGCATTACAGAGTGTTTTAACAGTTTCATGTTCCTTTTCAAGAGATAAGGAGCCACACTAACAGAACAGAGACAGCCTCAATTTATTCTCTGCCACCAGAGTCCTGCAAATATTAGAGGTGGAATTTCGCCTAGGAGCTGTGTAGTCAAAGTCCTGGGACCTGTACATGACAAAGAAAGAAAAGATATTTTCCACATGCATATTATTGCTATTTAAGTCTGATTAGTCTGACCAAATCACCTTGAGGCTGGATGTGGATGGAGAAAAGGAACCAAGAATCATGAGGTGCAAGTGCAATGTCTCTGTGCTGCTTAGACAAGCCCTCCCAGAACAACTCAAGCCAATCTGCTGGATCATAGACACTACTCACTCGCACATCCAGTCACATCCCCCTGTCAAGCTGCAGAAAAGAAAGACTGTTCTGAAAAAAAGGAGTTGTGTGTCCTGTCTGGTCAACAGAAATGGAATCATGCTGAACATGTAGAATCATTATCTTTTAAAAAATGCAAGAAATAAAAATGTACAATAAAGTCTCATGTATATGTATATGTCTATGTACCAGTTAAAACTCTTTGAATAGTAATGGTGACCTCTCCAAAGGGCCAAAGCAGGGATAACAGCTCTGGGATTGAACCTCCTACTCCCTTTGTTGAAATGAAGGGTCAATATCTCAGCTGCACTGGTATCAGTACAACTGCTCCTATTGACCTACACAGAGCATGGATTGTACCCCAGGAGTCCAACAGTGCGGTAGGTCCCCTTTGTCCTGAAGAACTTCACCAAAATTATTATCAAAACCAATTAAAGCTGCCTGGCTACACGCATGTTGAGGACCAAGCGCAGATGTATCCAACACGTCTGCAGAGCCAGATGAAGCCTAGTATTGCAGGAACCAAAACCAGCAGATTTGAGCAACAATATCACAAAGATAAGAGCATGATTTAAATACAAACACTTTCAGGAAGGAGTAATTAAAAAAAATATTTATGTGCCTAAGAAACAGCTTTGTAAATCCTTACATCAGACTTCTGAAAACAAGAAGTGGCTTTTACTCCACACAGACCAGAGCAGTTTAAGTAGGAAACCAGCTATTAAAAAAAAGTACTGACATCATCTTAGACATCTGAACTCTGCTCTGGAGAGCATTTCAGAGAACTAACTCATGCTATGCTGTTGAGCATTAAAAACATCGAGTTCTCAGAAACTGAACCATGCCCCACTCTGTTTAACTGTCATTATTTTTGTTTGAATGCCAATGTAGCAGTTTTTTGTAGCAAAGTATATACTCTTCTCATAGAGTGTTTCTCTTTGAAGTATGCCTAGTTGAGTCCTGGCAGAAAAAGGGGATAAGTATTAAAATCAACATAGTTAAAGTTTGCAATTTATTCAAAACCATGTACTCTACAAGCTCTCTCAGGCTTGCGCCCCACACACACACACAAAAAGAAAATAAATAAGTTGCTTTTATTTTTTGGTAAATTGGTTGTTTTGCCTGGTTTGTTTTGTTAGCTTTGTGGTTTGTTTGGGGGGTCTTTGTGTTTTCTCCTGTGCTTTTTGGGTTTGTGGGTTGGTTTGTTTTGTTTTGTTTTTTTTTTAATAGTCACTTTTATCATTCCAAAACCAGCATCGTGATCTCTTCACTACTTGAAAAAATAACTTCGATGTATAATACATTATTGGGAGATTATTAATTGCCTCAATACATTGTGCAGTTACCTGTGCGATCTCAGGGGAAACAGGCTGAATATTGAAAAACTGAAGACAAAATTAAATTCTCACTTAACTGAGCTAAAACGCATATCTTAACATACAACTGTAAAAAACGTATCTTGGAGAATCCATCACAAACATACTATCAGATTCAGCAAGCTGCAGTTACGGTAATTTCTATTGATGACTGCCTGCATTCACCAGGAAAGAAACACAGTGCAAGGTTACTGAAGGCTGGCAACAATTCAGCAGAATATTTTTTAAAAAGTATGTGATGTGTTATAGAAGGGAAAAGTATTTCATTATGCCATTTACCTAAATTTTCTAAATATTTCTATCACTTCAGTCAGGACTATTACTTTTGCTGAGAGATTGCACTCCAAGGCAGTGTTGCTACAGCAGCTAAATTGACTGCAGAAAATATTTCTACCTTGGAAACTACGAGTGCTTTTACACACTCCGAGTGCTAACTAGATAATGTAAGAATCTTCTTGCAAACCGCAGTTGCTCACCTAAGTAATCCTGTTTCTACTTGTTGCTTATGGGCGTGCTCAAATGATATTGTACGGCAGTAGGATAACTAAAGGCTGCAACATATCGCCTACCTACGGCACTTGATTCAAGGTTTCATCACATTGCTTTGACACTGAAAATGAGTTTATGTCTAACGAAGAGCATGTGAAGAGTCCCCGTTGCAGCTGCAGATGCTGTGAGCAGCAGGAACGTGCTGCATTGTGATGCAGATTTGCCGAAGCATCTGCAGCAGCACCAGCATTTCCCAGGGCCTGCACTGTATTTCTTCTATTATTCATAGAACACAATGTAAGTGAAGCTATAAATTTTACCACATACTAAATGTAGAAAGAAGATAATGGAAATTGTGAATTATGAATGAATCAGTGTTATTGTGATTCCTCAAGGATTCTGATGTAGATGATTACATGCAAAGACACTACGGCTAAGCTTCTTTATATTGATCTTGAAAAATGATGCTAAGAATATTATAATTAATATACAGAATTCATAAATTAGTTTGTCATGACAATGCCAAATACAACTAACTGTCAAAGGCAACTATGTATCAACGCTACCTAGGGGCAGGCCTATTTGGAATTATATGCTTTATTTGGAATTACTGAATTGAGAAGAGAAAGATAATAGCTTGCAAAAATGTGTTTCCCAGCTACCCACATGTGTTCTTTCACATTTAAATAAGCCACAGGCAAACTTTGTGGAGTATTCTGTAGTGAACACATTCAAATACCAAGTAATAAGCAGTAAGATTGGGGCTTTTTTTTGTAGGGTAGATGAAAATGAAACAGTTTCTTTAACTGAAAGAAGTATTCTTCTACAAATTGCAAATCAAAAGCTCCTACCAGTATGAACTCATCGTTGCCAGTTTTTATTGTGATAAAAAGAGATTAATTTTTACTCTCTTCACCATTAAGAATAATTCTCTTCTTGATACCAAAGTTGGGAGCTGTTCTGGTTTAATAACGCTTAGAAATTAGTAAAATTATTCACTAAAATTGCTCTAGCTATAGTCAACATCAACAAAACACTTACTAAACCTTGGGACAAATCTAAATCTCACAAAATACAAAAGGTAACAAACGTACATTAAAGTGAATTGGATACCAAAGTTCTCACCCACTATGAAACCTCCGGAATTTTCTTCCTTTCTCATAACCACCTTTAGTCTGTTTGTAGCTACAGAGCCATTGACTGTCACTCCTTCGAGTGAAGTTGTTGACTTAAACACTCATACAGGAAAAGGACTAACAAGACATCTCTTAATTTATTACTGCATACACACCTGTGTTCTGAACTACTCATATCTGCAAGTTTTTGCGCATTTTCGGGTCACAGATTCTAGTTATCAGGCAACATTGGTGCCTTGCATGTTCCCACATTCATTGGTTGGGCGTCACAGACAGGGCCCCCAAGCCCTTGGCCATTTTTTCCACATTAGAATCCACACCAAAAGAGTCATCCCTGAGGTAATGAAAGGGAGGGATAATAATGGAATTTGCAAACCCTCTTTACATTCAATGCAGCCTCTTTAAGTTTGCGCTAAGGCATACGGTATCTGCATGAAATTCTCCAATAGAAAATGACTAGGATATGAAATAATGGGGGTTCTTAACCTCAATTCACTTCTGAGGACTAAAAAACCGCTACAACCAACACCATAAAAAACAGAATAA
Organism: Pampusana beccarii; assembly: GCA_013399365.1. Classification (NCBI taxonomy): domain Eukaryota; kingdom Metazoa; phylum Chordata; class Aves; order Columbiformes; family Columbidae; genus Pampusana; species Pampusana beccarii. The sequence goes on along the minus strand of VWYH01001054.1, from coordinate 848,189 downwards.
ACAACAGTACTCAATTATTTCTAACCAGCTCGAAAATATTATAATGGACAACAGAGAAAAACTTGAAAATGACCTAGTGAATAGCCTCAGGACATGATTTTAGCCAAAAAAATAAATTTAAAAAAAAAAAATCTGTATTTCCGTGCAGGACAGCATCTACCTATCATAAGTAGTACTTTGAGGATACAAGCAGATTTTGATCATTTCTGTGATTTATGGCCTGTATTATTTGTTCACTAGAACAGCATGTTAGTCCCATGGTTATACTCCTGAGGGAATTTTGTTCCACTTTAAACCAATACAGATGGACTTAATGCATCCATGCCTATGCTGCTGATGTTTGTCTTCTTAGTACAGGGTATTTCAAAAATATGGACCCACAACACCTTGTGTTGCCATTCAAATTGGGTCCACCTTTTTGAAACATCCTGTACATCTAAAAATACCCAAACCTGTGCTAGCACACAATAGCACAAGTTACTACAAAAGTCTAAAAAAATTCAAACGAGCAGAATTTCAGGATGATTATAGGATTCCTCATGTGGTATGAAAGATTTCAGAGAAAAAGCTTATGTTTGTTAGTGTAGCACCATTAAACTGAAAAATAAAACTGATTAAGTAGATCTAAGAGCCTTCTATTTAACAACATAGAAATACAAGATACTACTACTCTGCCACAGGATCTCAACCAAACATAAAATTCACCCATCCAGCTGTGATGTTCAGAGTCCATAGGCTTTCATTGTAATATAGTTTATGTAAAAAAAGAAAAAAAAAAAACCCATCAAGTTCAAGATTTAGGGGCTCTAAACTGCCCTAATTCCCCTTGGTACAGAGAATTTGTAAAGCACTTTAGCTACAAATCTAAATTCATTCAAAATAATCCACAGTTTTTGTGTCATCCTTCAAAGTACTATGCAAAAACTGCATAATTAAGCTCCACCAAAATGCCAATTTAAATATTTTTTTTTTCCAACAGGTAGCAAAACTGAGATGTGAGTGAAGCTACTGATTCAAAATAACAAGAAAACAATATCCTAAGTGACTAAGAAATCATAGGTTCCTGGCTTCACAATACCGTCATCACTCTGAAGTCACATTTTTTCTTTTTAAAGACACTCGTATGAAGATGAGGATTCATTTTACATACTTTTGTATAAACTAGAATATCTTAAATACATCAGAGCACAAACCATTATGAAATAGATAGTCATATAAACAAACATTACATGATGATGCATTATTTAAGGGTTAAACATAAATCTAATGTATTAATTTATCTGTTAAAATGTATGCATCTTACAGCATTAATTGTAAAACATTTAATATAAACCTATAGAATTAAATACAAACCTAGGTTTTGATTGACCAAGTAACTTTAACAGTAATGATTTCTAATATTTGGAGTGTTCTAATATTTGGAGTGCTAGATTATTCTTTCAATATATATAATTTGTTTACATTACGTACATTAATATTTGTATCATTCATATTACTTGATGTTTGAAAGTTACATTTTTACTTGTAGAGAAAGGCAGCTTCACTATTCCTCTACATCACAGTTTTGGAAATCCCCACTAGTGTTAAGTCTTCGTGGGAGCTTCACCCCGTACTGGAAGCCACAGCCTTTCCTCAGAAATGTGGTCATTTTCATAGCCATCCTGTACAGGATTCCAATAATTCGTAGAGTTTGTAAACCTAGTATACTAGAGAAAATGAAATAAAGCCTTCCAAGCCTCTTTAATAGCATTTAATGGATTGGACAGGAACTTCTTAGGTGGCAAAATAAGAGAAGCAGCAAGTCTTCGTTATTTCCTCCCCACAGCATTCATTACAGTTGCAGAGGAAATGACTGCACAGCACATGGATTATGTATCGCTGTATAAACATGTCCTTTGATCTGGTATAGATGTACATACATTAGGTTTCACAAGAAACATTTAAACAAGATGCTGGTTTACTTGCAAGGGCTCTTCTGAAGTTAAACTGGGATGAATAGGCAATTAAAGTTCAGAAACATTAAATGTAATTAAAAACATTTCCAAGCAGTTCTGTACATGTTTAAGTGATTCTCACCATATGAACTTTAAAACTGTTGTGCAGAATAGAGAGACTAATTCTCTCTTTAAAAGAAAGATCAGATTTCTTCTGTCTCTATCAAACAGGATTTTTTTAATTCACACTTCTAGAACTGACTGTCCCAATGGCACGATTGCTTTCTTCTTTCCACTCCCATCACTAGATAGAACAGGATTTAGAGAAATGTTTAGTCTTATTTGAAAAAGATGACCTGGCCTCTCCATGAGGTCAACACTAGACTAGTATTATTCAAAAATCAGAATCCTAGAACCAAAGACAAACTTAATTCTGATTCTGAAGTGACAGTCAACTCAACCACCAGACAGACCAAACCCTCAAATCCAGACTCTGCTCAGCTCCAGCAAAACCCTTTTCTCCCCTTTGTTACTCGTGCTGTTGTGTGGAACCAAGCAACAGCAAGTTCCAGCACATCAACCAGCTTCCAACTGAGGACTCACAGGAGGACCCAAGTGTCTGCGCATTTAAAACAAACAACACACCAACCCACAAGCAAATACCCCGCCTGGCACTCGCAAGGAATGCAGCAGCTTTTGAAGTCTAACCTCTTCAGAAAACAAAAGGTTACATCAAATTCGTTAAGTGTCTTAATTTATATCCACTCAGACAACATGTACTTGTTTTTTTATTTTTTTTTATATCACATCAGCAACAGACAAATATGAAGATACTTAAGATACTTGCTACCACTCTTTCAGACATTCTCCATTCAAGATTCAATTTATGAAGACAGAAAAAAGCTTCATATTTAAACCAGAGATTTTTTTGAAACTGAAGTGCTATTGCCAAAACCATTCTCTGACAACATCAAAATTGATCATGTTTAGACACCAGTTGTGTTTGAGTCAGATAAATGAAATGCCAAAAAAGAAAATCCAAATAAGAGAGCTACGTATCTCTCGTCAGTTAAATAGTCGCAAGAACGTTACACAGTAGATAAAGTTACGGACATCCAGCAACGATGATTATTAGTTATTGTACCTACAAGAGTGCAGCTTCTGAAGGAATCTTAAGTCACTATTTGCTTATTCCATGCTTCCAAACCAGGCCTCTGCTCCAGCAACAGTCTTATTTTATGAATGCAACTGTGCATTTACAAATAATGAGTCACAAATGATCACTAAGAGCTTTGTTTTGCTGAGGCAGACACCCATCTGCACCAAAATAAGTCTCTAAAGGAGATTTTTAATACAATCTTTTAAAAAGTTCAAAACAATGAACCGAAACACACAGTACTATCACAGAGCTGCTGTTCCCAGAACTTCATTTTATAATTCTCTCAGATTTAAATTACATCACGTACTGCTGTAAAGACACTGCTCTATTACTGCCATTTTCAAAGTGTGTCCCTTTATTTTATATTTTTCTCCATTTGTCTATAGAAATCCATTTTGTAAAACCATATTGGCAGTCTTCTAAAATGTGATTTATGGTACCATTTAAGCACTTATCACTCGCTATTCATCCTTCTACATTATTCTACATTATTCTTCTGGGCTACAAAATACTAAGCATCTTAGCAAAACAAACATTTTTTAATTTGTGGGGGATATTCTTTTTCAGACAAAACAATGTTTTTCATGGCCTGTTTATTAATCATAAAACAAAATAAATGTAATGATTTAGACGTCAAAATTTCTTGTAATTCATAAGCATGAAGAAGCCTTAATATTGAACAAATGCAGCCACCTCTTTAAGTTTAAACATGAAAGTAGCCTCAATTTTCTCTGAAGACTTACCGAGCCATAAGCTAATTAGGTCCTTCCCCCTCCACTTCATAATGAGAAATGGTAGTTAGTACTAAATAAACTAGAACAGTTAGAAAAAGCAGACAAGTTTTTGGAAACAACCCTTCTCTAGGCCCCAGTAAAAGCTCTGTATTCCAGAGACCAGTTTTGCCTTTTCTACCTACACCAGACAGGCTAATTAATAATATTATTTATCTTTTCACACCTTTCCTCATTTTTAAGCACAGACCATTGAAACTGAAACAAGACAAACATGACTTTTCTACAGCATAATCAGCCAGATTAACTCCGTGGGCTCTACAGATGCTAACTAGCAGAGTGACAGACAGCATAGCGCCAGCATTACAGCCTTTCTAAAATACAAGTACGTAATAGTTACTTGAAAATAATTATTTCATGTACAAAGCTCTGAAGTCAATATTAAAAGCGTTGTAAAGTGCAGAACACAGGTTTTCACATACATCCAAGTCTACTGACATCTGGAAAAATAAGACACCGACCGACCGCAGCAAGATTCACTGTAAATACCAAAAATTCTTCTTTTATTCTCACAACATTATACAGAACCCTCTGAAAATAAAGCCTGTGGCACACAAGACCTAAAGAGACAAACGTGTAACAGTGGAAGTTTTCCAATTAGGATCTGCACATTGGAATTAGAGGGCACGAGGCTTCTGTTGTAATTATGGGAGTTAATTCACATAATTGAGCATGATAGTATGCCATCATTTCAGACAAACATCGATGACACTTCAGAAGACAATTCCAACTGCACTGGCATGAAACACAGTTGGGCTTACAGGAAGAACAGCTATTCACTTAGGAAAAACGTGAGATCACAAATCTTTCTCTCTCCTAATTTTTTTCATGTGTCATGCAAGCATGAAGTTCTATAAAACAAACACATTTCAAAAGCTGAGGTTGCTGAGCTACGCCACACTAAACTAGCACATCCTTTAACAATCATCTACTTAAAAGCAAGGAAATGAATAGATTTGGGACATGATCAATCATTAACTGTCAACATAGATGTTACACTCATCAAGTGTAAGTAAACATACACATCACAAAAAACTTCCCAGAGGTATAAATCAGAAATGTAAGACCCTTTCTTCTTGGAAATAAAATAATATACTTTTTACCTAAATGACAAATCAAAATATGCATAGCAACAAGCACTAATAATGGTCACCAGCCAACGCTGACTTCAATAATTTTAACTTGACAAGGTGTGTAGGTGGGAAATCGGTTACTAAAACCTACTGTCAGTTGAGCATCATCTGTTTCGTACCAGTAACCAGCAGCCACTCAGTAACTCAGCAGTCCCCAACTCCTTTCTATAGCTGGCTATAACAACTTCTAAATATCTTAAATTGCAGTATCTTTTCACCATATGAAAATCAAGTTTTCAAAGACAAAAGCCAGAAGGTTTGGATGAAAAGTAGCAAGACGATTTTAAAAATATATAAATACAGAAGCAAAAACAAGTGACAGGCAGAAAAACAGCCAAGTATTTTTAACAGCATGTAATACAAGCCAGTTCTAAGATCCTCCTTTTCTCCCCATCTATGATAGTCTTCACAAGCTCTCTACTTTGGAGCCAAATAAAACTCCAGTCCAGCACTAAACCTGAGAATAGGTACAAAAACTGGAAGGGCAAAATTAAGCATACAGTAGACATAATTTTTTACAAAACATTTTAAATTCGTTTCATCTTGATAATGCCATCAAGATGAATATTCCAGAACACAGTTCAGTTATTAGCTCTGAATCAAAGCAGAAAGCCAGCATAACAAATTGTCTGATGAATGTTTCATGTTGATGGACAGAAGATGAGCAACTGGGATTGCTGAGAAATAATCAACTACCTCAAGAGTTCATTTCTGACACAATCCAGTGTTGGCAGCTCCCAGTCTAAAATATTGTACAAGATGGAAAGTATTTTTTCCTCTTATTGTTTTATATATTCTAAAAGGCACTTGGCTGGGAGATGACTCTGCATACACAGGTAGTTTAACAGGTGAGAAAAAGTACAATTGTGGGTGTATTTTAAAAGCCTATATGAAAAAAACATACGAAAGAAAAGGTCCATATGCCCACACATATTAAACCCGACATACAAACAAATATTTTAAATCATCATATACAATTCTAGTACCTAGGCTTTGTTATATTTTTGTTTACTACAATCACATTTGGAAGTAGAACACTGACAAGAGACAATTGCTATTCAGATGACTAGATCTGATGAGGAAGCTTTAAGTATTCTTTCTAACAGGTTTCATTGTTCTGAAACGTAATATTTTGATTTCTTTATTAAAACACTGGCAAATTAATGAACTAAATGTTGCTATTTTCTGCACAATTATTTTGCAACTTATTAAAAGAACATACTTCTGTAGATCTTATACTTTAGGCTCCATGACTGTCACTTTGTTATCCTGATTCAATAAATTTGTTGTTTAAAAAAAAAAAATAGTCAATAAAACATGAGTTTACCTTGACTTGAACACTTCATTAATTTAATTTCAGTGATACTAACTTTGCTGTCGTTGTGTGTTTCTGATTTTTAGTGGTAAACATATACTGCATCTCTTTTATCCCCAATAAGCAGACCAAGTCTAGTTACTTGAGAATAAAGATGGATACTATAAATCCAATCCGAACCCCAGTCCATTCACCTTTATTAGCTTTTGGTTCTCACATTTCATAATAGAATCCACTTTTACTTTTAACTACAGATATGCTAACATTTACACTTACAGTGGAGCAACTTATAAATCATAGCACTTCAATCAACAGCTATCTGCTACATGATGCTGACGGTATCTGCACTTTAACTGAGTATATAGACACGAAGCTTTGTTCATTCAAATACTGCTTAGTTTTTAGAACTTGTGATCCTCTGGAGCTTATTCACATTCTGTTCCCAGCTGTTTGTGAAAGCTGAGGAGGACAGGATGTATGCAAGAAGAAAGAAATTATTTATAAAAGCTACTAAAAAAATAAATCACTGGAGTTGTGTAACATGAATTATTCTATTAAAACTTAGAGGTGGCTCTATTCTCTGCAAGGAAACCTGTGAAGAGGTGGAGCCCTCTGGAAAGAAGTGCTGGACCCCTCTTTTGCTTCTGCATCCTACTTTAAGGAAGCTTGTTCCTCTGACTTTCAGAAAGGCACCTTAACAATGGGGAGCCTGTGCAGAGCCACTGCCCCACAGGACATAGGTCTAACATCAAATCAGCATCATTTAGGTCACATCCTGCACAATCTGCACTAAAACACCCAAATTTGCACATTGTACTTCAGTAACACACCAGATCTTTCCCCAGTCATAAGTCACATACCATGTGACGTGGGAGCAGTAGAGAACACATGCACAAGAAATACTCATGTGCCTTTTCTGTTTTGTGTACATGTAAGATAGAGGTGTCTCCAAAGAGCCTCTAGCTTGGCAATAATTACAGCGTGACTGAGTGACTGCGAGAGGACTTCGAGAACACCGACATCTGGTAAAAACTGCTGATTACTGCTTTGGAAACAAACAGCTTCTTTTACAAGGTTTACAGCTTTTTCTATCCTATTGCACGCTATGCAAAGTAGCTTCAAGACTATGCTACCATATTGTCCAATGTATTCTTCGCAAAAATATAAAGTATTTTCTACTTCTGCTGGTTTTAAACCAAGTCTCAAAGGTATTCTAATACCTGGCTCAAAATGCTTTTCATGATGTTACTCATTGCTGAGAAATTGCTTAACTGGAATATCAGAAAAGCACTGCATCTCCATTCTCCAGCCTTCCCATCCTTGAGATGGGTTGCGAGGCTAAGAAATAACTACAGGGAGCCTCCTGTTAAAATGCTAGCAGTGATAATGCACATTAATTTTCACCACTGTCTCATGAGTATCTTCATGCTGAGAAGGGAATCATAGTTTACATTTTGATGAGAACAGCATAAATATGTTTCCCTATAGTTTCACATAGGCAATACAGCTGAATAGGACTGCAGGGTTCCCAAACTCTCACCTGAAGTTTCTGTACAAAAAGGGACACAGTTATAACCCCCTACTGCCACACAAAGAAGAAGAAAATCTGTTCTCCATGCCCATCGCAAACAGGACTAGTAATGGGTTTAAATTACAATGAGAAAGCTTCAGCTTAAATGCAAACAAAACCCCTTCTATTTGTAGGGACTGGAAGAGATTGCCTGGGGAGAGACTGCAGAGTCTCTATCATTTCAAATCTTTAACAGTAGCTTAGCCAAACATCTGTCCTAAATCTGGAGCTTGGTGAGCTTTGAACTGTCCAGTACATTAAGCATGGCAAGGTTCCAAATAAGCTCTCCAAGCTGATGAGCTCTCCAACAATTTACACATGCAACGCCATTCAAGCTATATTAAGAGCTACTTAGCAGCAGGTACAATATCAAAACCCACATTTTGTTTCACTTGCCTCCCTAAGAAGGGAAAGACACAATAAAATAATGCTGTGGGTTTGACTAAAACCAGGCAAAAGAAAGCAAACCCACCTTTCTTTAATTTCCAAAATTGCACCTACAAACTCAGTACCTCTAAACTGTGCCTATGAGCTCCACACACTGATAAATATTTTGGTTTCAGTTTACAAAACCTGAATGAGAACTACAACAGTATCATAACCTATGATCTGACCGTTATATTGAATATTCAACAAACAAATGTATTGGGTAAGAGAAAGAAACAAGATGAACTCACTAATCTTTACATTAATACAGGAAAACTAAAAATATATAGGCTTCATACTTAGATTTGCTTCTGAGCACCTGTTTTCCACTTCACGCTCTGTAGCTGAGCACAGCAATTGTTCAGACACACAAAGCACATGAGCAGAAAGTAAATTCTTAGGCGGAATTCTGACTTCTAACTCTTAAGTAATGCAGGAATTCGGTTTGGATAAGAGACACTTAAGAGACAGAAGTTCATTTCAGAGACAAGTCCAAATCATCAGCATCCTTTTCGAAGTTCTAACATCAGAACTGGACACCAGCACCCTATTTTGGTTTCAGTAATGGTGATATTAGCCAGGCACTTGTTTTCATTACCTTCACTTACACATTCCAGAATCTCAGACACTTCCCTAACGTGCTGTTTTACTCCTGGTTTAAAACTATCTACAGACTGAACTGCTGTGCCCCCTCACATTCCCTCCCTTTCAGCTCATACCAGCACTGTGATTTTTGACATCACTGATGCAATCTGACTGAAAACTTTTTCCTGGGAAGCTGGGAAAAGCACAGCCAGAGAATGACAGAACATTTTAGGCCCAAGTGCAGCCTTCACATGCTTTATGTTAGTCCTGAGAGCGCATCTTTCACAACAGGATACTGGCTTAGTTCATTGCAAATAATGCTAGTCTGCTATGGCATTTAAATATGAAAAAAATATTACTTGAACTTGTATATGTGCTAAATATTTTTAAATACTTTTGCGTTATTACTTGATCTTTGAGAGAAAATAAGCAGTTTTATTTGGGTTTGCATTACCGCTACAATCAAATTATAATTCTACCACCATGCTGGTTTTACCTAAACTTTCTGCACAAAGGGTCACAGCAACCTGACAAATGACAAAGGTGTCTTAGCTAGTAAACAATACAGAAAGTCATTCAGAGGAGGTGAGGCAGACGGATGCCCAAAGCTGTCGGAACAAATTTCATGAAGACTCACATGGCCATGCCCTGGGTTCCATTCACCACTCAGTTTTGCTCAGGGTTGGCTGAATTTGAAGAGATGCCCAGGGACATCTTTCAGCAGCATTATGTGCCCAGTCCTGAGTAAGCAGTAAGGGACTGGAGTTTACTAAGAAAGCTGACAGTGTCTCAAGGAAGTTTTCATTCACCTTTCTACTGACCCCAAAACCAACACCAAAACACAAAGAGAACAAACCTAGAGTTTCAGTTTTAAACTTCTGTGCCTCTTTTTACAACCATCACTGAGGTTCTTCTGTTACGTCACGACCGTATCAGAAATCCTTATAAATCTCTACGCTTATGACTTATCTGACACATCCATTTTAAAACACCTAATTCCACTTCTACTCACTATTCCATTGCTCAGACACACATGCACAACTAACTGAACATGACTACTACTCAGCCGAGAATTCAAACTTCTAAAATAATCTCACGGTTACATTCCAATGATAAGAACACATGGAAGAACAGGAAAGTCAGTAACACACATCAACAAAAGTTTCCTTGGGTAATCCATGGTAAATGTAAAAACACAGATCTGCAGTTCTGCAGGACAGTTAACAGACAACATGGAGATTTGGAAAAAGTACTCTCTCATTCATCGTAATAACTGCACGCACTATCAAAACCAGAAGTTGTGTCCGCTTTTAAGTACAGTGCTACTTCTCTGGCCTTTCCATTTTGAATTTGGGAAGCTGAAAGGATTAATAGAAAAACCCACAAAAATACCATTATTAGAACCAATCCGTCATCACCAGGTTTCCAGACACAGGATAGCATCCCAGTCCCTTCTACTGAAGTGATATTTCGTTGTAAATTTAAAATGGAAAGGTACTTCTGTTCAATCATCATTGCAGACCCCAACAGTTCAAATAAATCATTACAGTTCAGTGCTGCATTGTAGCATTTTGGGAAAACTGCCATCACTCTTACTATGTAAAGCACACGTGTTGTGAGATGATTTCTACCCTAGTTGTTATACAATATTTGAAATGGCCTTCTTCCTAAAATGGCCTTTTTCCCAAGCTATGCTCTAGATGCAGCTCTCATTCTGCATTGAAGCAGGGTTTCAGGTGAATTAAAAAGGACAGATACAGCAGCCCTAAAGTAATATATGAAAGTCTTATTGTATTAGTCATTTCTCCTGTCATTTTGTATTAGTGTCATATTAGTTTAATGCAATACTAACATGATACTGAAATGTTAGCATATTACAGATTAGTCAGTATGTCAAGTTTGAGTCTGATCATATTACTTTGCTGTGTGTATTTCAGTGATGAAACCCTTCCCTTCCAGCCCCGAAACTGCGCAGGACTCACAAAAAACACAGGGCACGAACTGTGCAAGAGTCCAAGATGTTCACATCTCTTCTGCCAAACAAGAGAACCTAACTGTAACAGAGCAGACAACATGGATTCAGTCTAGGAATCTGTTAATACAAGCAAAGCATTCCTTGTGACTTTAGAATGATTGAATCTCTCCACACAAACTGAAGAACCACAATCGAAACATCAGCGTGAGGAAGCGTTCCTGTGATAGCGGAAATCCAACTAGAAAATGAAAACATTGCATATCCCCTTTGAGTCTTCTTTGCACTTAACCAACAACTATTAAACTGGGTAATAAAAAGCCAAATCTATATTGTTTTCTTCAGGTGTATTTTATTCCAGGAGCCCAGCAGGAAGCCAACCACAGAGCCGAGGGATCGGAGGAGTGACGGGGTCTGCCTGGACAGCTCCCAGAAAACCCAGCAGAAATGCCAAGAGCGGAAATGCAAAGAGCAATTTCTGGCCTGGACAGTAATCGTATTTAGGTAACAGCATGGAAACAAAAATAGAAAAAAGACCCCCAACCCAATCAATCTATATTACTGCTCTCTTTGGTGATAACTATTAAAATACTTGTTTGTAGAACCAGCATTTGAATGTTTGCAATGCAGGCATAGGTGGGCCTGTGTGTGAAGACCACAGCCATGACAAAGCACGACATTGCCTCTTCAGAAGAGGTACGACCTGTGTTTCCATTTCCAAGATCCCCATGCCTCCATCATTGAAGTAACTAAAGTAATTTAAATAAATATTTAAATAATTGTAAATAAAGTATTTAAAGTGTTTATTGGAAAAAAACCACAGAACTCAAGGACACAGATCAAACAAAGTCACATCTTAGAGACCGTAGTAAATTAAACTTAATAGACATTTACAGAGGAACAAGAAAACTGTCAGAATTTGAAGTGTTCCAAGATAAAAACAAGTGTTGCTAAAAATGGGGAACAGTTTGGCCTAAATAAAACCCAATTATTTAGGTGAGCACATTAACTACTTTGGATTTATTGTAAAGCTCTAGTTCAGTAAGGAAGCACTCAGAAAAAACTTTTTTGGTGGCCTTTGCCTACTACGTGAATTAGCCTGTATTGCTTTTGCAATAATTACTATATATCACATTTCAGTGAAGTTACAGAGCTTCCCTGACCTGTTAAGTTTTTTTTTTACATAATTTTCTTCACCATGTCCTTAGTAACTACTATTAGGGTCACAAAGAGTACTGCAGAACTCCACCCATGAGGTGACTACAGAGTAAGAACCATTATGGGTTGTTTACATGTACAGAGATGTACATATACTCTGACAAGAAGCACAAGAACAAGCAGTATTTCTGGTTTTTTTTAAGTAGAAACTGATGGAGAGAAAAAAAGTAATTAAGGAGAAGAACAGAGTTATAACAACCCTTACACGCAGAGTTCCAGTACAATATTTAATTGCATGTTGCAGCTGAAATTCTTTGCATTTTCAAGTTTAAGTGTGCAAAACCACTCACCTCTTTTCAACTACAGCAGAATCTTACAAAAAGATTCCTCCTCGCAGTTTATGCTGCACAGGTATAGGAATGGGCCAGTTTACTGCTTTTACACCATCATTTGTACTTCTTCACATATATGAACACACAGCTATCTGCACATAGGCAAGAACGAACCTCTCACACATACGATTCTTTCCCAACTGACCCGGATACGAATGGGCTTTTGTACAAAAAGACACTGCTCACAAATACTGGGTACAAGACGACACGACAAAACTGTGCTCTTTAGTCTTTAGAGTTTTTTAAAGTGATCTTAGACTCTTAAGTTTGCTGCAAGGACTGGTAAAGGTTCAGCCCAGATTTGTGGGTTTAAGTCAGGACTCAAAATATCAGCTTTTATATCAAACTCTACAGGGAGTTGGACCACCAGTTCAACGCCATTCCGATGTGCTGAAAGAACTGGAAGCATACGATTTGATGAGCAGTTTTACTGATTTGGACAAATACGCAAAACTTCTTAGAGTCCTATGTAAATCAAATAAACACATTTGCTCAAACTGCCATCTGCTGGATATTCCTGGGATTTACGCCGTTTGGTTAAACACAGACACTTCTGTGCCTGAAAAATAGGTAAACTACGAAAAGTCTTCCCATTCTGACCACATTTTTGAAGTTCGGTTGGCAATAAGCAACAGCCCTTGTTCCAGCAGATGTCCCATGGCCCCATATAACCCAGTTCATCCTGCTCACCTGAGCACACACGTTCAGCCTGCTGGGGACAGCTCGGTCACCTTCGCCTGTGCAGCCCTGGGAGAGAGGAGGGCATGCACAGTACTCCAGGAAAATTATCATGATCACAACTAGTGCTACTATGGTAGACTTTAATAAGCTAGATTTCCAATTACTTATGCCCTGAAAGCAGAAGCAAAACTAAATCTTGAGACTTTAAAAAAAACAAAACAAAAAGAAAAAAAAATACAAAACAAAAAGAAACCACCACCAATAATAAAGTAAGCATATTGTACAGAAGAATCATCTACCACATTCATCTTCCAACACCTCCCTCTAAGGAGAGAGTGAAGTAGGACTATGAAATGCAAGCACAGATCTAGCAATTGGGAACCGGGCTGGTGTGAGAGGCTGTTAGAGAATTGCATTTAGAGATATCTTGCAACTTCTTCAAAGCATCTTTGTTCTAGGCACTACTGCTTACCTCTTCTGCAAACCCAACACATACCCAGCTGTTTTTTTTTAATATCTCAAGTCACCTTTCTGAACACTTACTTCTAGGACATCCCGAGGTAGAACTGCAGATAACACAGTTTTTAACTGAAAGAAAAAAAAAAATCTTCTCCAGGGCATGAAAAGATAACAGTGCCTTGCTACATAAAGAAAAGAAAGATCTGCTTGGGGATTCCACTGAGAAGCTCTGGTTGGAAGCCACCACACACAGCCCAGCCTCCCAGTATGAGCAGGACTGTTCCATCGGGTCAGCTGTGCTTCACCTGCCTGATCAATCAGAGGTTACAAAGGTTCACATGCACTTAAGTGTGCAAAAAACCTCCATGGAAAAGAACTATGCCTAGCCATGATATGACATGATCTCATCTTTAAAAAGCAGGCCATCTGCCTAGATGAAGTACTGTGATGGGACAATTCTAAACAATTCATCTGCAAATTTATTTAAAGCACATTCTTAGCAAACCCTTGTCTCAACCTACTGTATGGTTCATTCTGGGGTTAGTGTGGATTATTAGGAAAGGAGATGCAAATGACGGCACAAGAACACTTACATAAAGAAAGTGAATATTACTTGCATGTGGACAGACTGGGCAGGCAGGGGTGGGACCTCAAGCTCCAGAGGTTTTTCAGAAGGTTCATCTTCCATGCGAAAAAGGAAGTTGGAAAGAGAAATAGGAAAGACCACAGAAATTGAGTTGAACATCATCACTCCCTTTTGGAGCACAGGCAGGATGCAGGTGTGCTAGAGGAAGGCTGAAGAAAACCTGGCCCCAAGCAGACAGCCCGTGCTCTCCAGACACAGGAACCTTGCCTTTCCTGAGCTCAGCTTTGAAGCTATGCTACCTAAACTGCTTTTGGACCATATTAGTATAAGTCTAAATGAAGCCAGAGTTCACCGTTATTTAAACAAAAATAAGTTGTTTTTAGCTTTCCTGCACTGTAAGAAAATGTACATGAAGAAACCTACACTAGCTGATCACACTTTCATACTGATGATACTTTCTTCACAAGAACTTGGACTAATAGATGTTTACATTTTAAAAGTCATCTCTCTAATCTGAGTTAAGAATGATGTTCCTCTTATAACAACATCAAAAAGTGTAAATTGAACGAAATCAATTTAGCAGAAGTCAGAATGTAAGATCAGGTTGCACTGCAATCCTATTCAGAAACAAGTCAGCAATGCATAATTGCTCTTTTTCAACGAGAATGGAACAGTCTGTAAATGTTGCATAAATCACCATGAAATGTTTGGGGATCCTGATGGGTGGAAAGTACCATGCAAAGACATTGTCATTTTCCAGCAAATTCTATGCTATTTGTATTTTAAATCCTACAACAAAACAAATAAATGAATGGGCTACTTTCAGAGCAATTCTCCCCAGTTTTTTATCTCCCTCCACCCCCAGTATCAGTGGGTACGGTTTACAAGGTGCAGTGCTGGATTGTTAGTCCTATATGACATTCCGTACATTCTCTGAAACTGCAGACTGGCACTTCCCAAGAACTACAAGATCATCACCTTCTGACCGATGCTTTCAAAACCTGCAGCCATTTTAGTCAGTGAGGGCCCATTAAGTTCTTTTGGAACCACAGCAGGAGAAAACGCACAAGCTGCAACTAAAAATGCTAACTCCAGAAAATCAGCGCACAAGAAGTCAGCCATGCATACGGGCACCGTATTTCAAAGGCCAGATATAAAGTGGTGTTGTGGCTTCGTAGAAATGAGGTTTACAAAGTACCTGGGTTGAAATTCTTTATTCTTTAGAGAGGATGGCCTGTGCTGTCAGGAAAAGTGATGTTGGAACCAGTCAAAAATATGCACCAGCAGTCTGCTGGAGAAACAGAATTATATATCTGCATTAGGATAATAAGTAGAGGATTAGGAGTCATTTATTGACCACAATTTCTCACTCCCAAAAATTAAATTCATGTTGATGAGATGCATGAGATCCCATTTGATTGTGAATGCCCAGGCAAAGCACTGACCAGTAAATTACCAGTACCTAAACACAAACTCTTTAAGTACACTTATACAGTAGAGAATCAGATAAACCCAAATCTTTATATAAAAAATAAACAATATCACTTCCTGTAGAACAAGTCTTCAAGCGTAGGCAAAACCCAAATAAGATTTTCATGGTTTGGCTAAGATTACTTTTTTCCAGGTTATTTTGATGCACGAGACAGCTTCAAAATGTTCTAAATCACATTTTGTGTATTCCATACACTTTTAAACATCTAACGCTTATAGTATTTCGGTGAGCAATAAGATTTTATCTAAGTAAGTGGTGAAAACACATGACTTGTTAGAAAAATAGATTCGTATTTTCTAATAATACTCTCACGGGTATTGGTAAACACTTTACTTGTATTTCAGTTCCCAAACAGTCAGCCAATACTACACTAAGACTAAAGCAAATAATGAAGACAATATGACTCCAATATTCTTTCCACATTGTGTATTTGCATTCCCTGACAGTTGCATGCTTGGCTTGAAAGTGATAATTCTCTTTTTCTGAGTCTCATTTGTATCCAAGAATATTTCAATATTTAAAGTAATGCAGAAAGCACCACCACTCTTCACAGCAGGGTAAGTGTTGGAATAACTTGCAAAATTCTAAGGTGCCATTTTTATTACTGTTATAATTGCTGGTGTTTGGAGTTGGGTTTTGTGGGATTTTTGGTTGGTTTGGGGGGTTTTGTTTTTGTTTGGGTTTTTTGTGTTTGGTTTTTTTTCCAAAAAAGCATGAAGAACATTTTATCACCATATNGATTGATAGAAGGTGCTAGAAAAACGATACCATACACTATGTCCAGATATACTGCAATATATTCATCTCATCACATTGCTGTGCTGATAGATGAACCAAACTGTGGCATTTTTTGTGCCTTGATTAACTGACACACAACATCTTCACAAGAAGGTAACGACTCGTAACTTTTCCTAACATTTCCTCCCTTTAGTGATCCACGATAGATACGCTGGGAGAAAAAACAGTCATCTTTTAAACAGCAGTATCTACTAGATAAATTTTTTTGCTATATATATTATTTAACTAGACTATATCCTCACCCACAAATGCATTTACTCAAGCTGAAGCCCGTTTTGTGCCAATCCAAAAGTTGCAGGGAGCAGGAAGGGACATCCTGTTATTTCCCATTTAAGATAAGCTGGTCAGGCAAAACATTCTCAGGGCTCCATCCTTCAAGGCTCAGAGGATGCCTCTTAGAGAACAGACACCTTCAGTCTGGTAAAAAACACCTAAAATCGAGGGCACACACCCACAAAAATCTGCTGCACCACCAGCATGAGGAACTGGAGCACAGGACCACTGAGAACAGGCACTTCCAGACATCTCTTCCCAGCCAAACCATTCTAGGGGGATTTTGGAGGTAAGGGCACCAGCAGGGAGAACAGAAAGAGGATAGGAAGGGCAGGAGGATATTTTGGTTTTCCATTTCAATTTTCCACATGGAAATTCATTTTCCATTTTTGGAAATGAAAGGGCAAAATGGAAGAGTTGCCATGGAGACCACAAGTTTCTCATTAGTGAACACACACAGAAATTAGTTGGAAGAGCTAGAGAGAGGACAGATGCTAAACACACATTTTTCCTGCACCCATTCATACTCTTCTTACATTTTTTGCTCGTGTCCCCTTCTGACTTACACATGCACAGGTTCTTTCATAATGCAAGGGGGAATTACTCATATCAAACATGAGGTCAATTCCAAACTTTTTTTAAAACGAAGCTCACATTAAAAAAACACATACCTAAGAAATGTCTCATAATCTGTTAGTCTACAAGCTAACTGCAACTTAACGCTAAGTAGTTACACAAAATGCAGGTAGGAGGCTACATGCACTGTATAAACAGTATGGTCTCCAGAATGAAAGCCTATTAGAAATCCAAATATGTTCATTTCTTGCATCCAAGCAGCATTTAAACTTGTAATACTAACTTAGATATACGTATTACCTGAAGCTGAACTGAAAGGCAATGAGACAGTACAATAGAAGTGTTTTTATTTCTCGGTAAATTCCCCAATCTGATTTTGCAGAATTGTTTCCTTTTTAATATACAGATAACTTAGCTTAGTGATCAATGTAGGTTGTTAAACAAAGGGACCATGCTATAACCTGCACTTCCTACATTGTCTCATGGCAATGATAGGAAAACATTCATTGACAAGAAATAAGGAAAACATGCTGCATTGCAAGAATCTTTAAAATTCCTTGTAACACGGCACGTATTTTAAATTCAGGAACAGCTCCACAGGACATATTTGAAAAATAGGAAACTTAAGTACTCCTGCAAAGCACAGTCTTTTTTTCTGAAGAAAAAAAAGCAATCACATGAAATATATGGCCTCTTAAGTGTTTAATAATTGCGTATCAAAAATAAACAGCTAAGCTTGTCAGTGTTGCAATCTGGTGCAATTTCCATTAAAACACTTTTCTTATGAATCCCTATTTCACCATCTTTACATTGTGACCAGCTACAGAAACTACAGTAGGATGACTGAATCAAAAAATCAAATAGAAATTTGAATCTGTCCCCTAAGTATGAACCAGGTGTTTGTTTAGAACACAAACCTTGAAGCAAGTACAAGAGTCCTGATTATTTAAGTACATGGCTGAAAGGGAACGTGAGCTAATCACCCTCTCCAGCATCTTCCACTGCTTTTGTCACAGGTGAAACAATGAAAAAAAGCATAAAACCAAAAAAGAATCTTAACCTCAGCTCATAAGGAAATGCTCAAAAGGCAAAGAAACCTGGACTGTGCCAATCTTCACTTCTAGAAGATCCACCCTATAGACACAAGCGCTCAAATGCTGCACACCAGACATCACGTACAATTCTTTACCCTAAACTCAACAAACATACTCCCAGTAGGAGCCCTGAGCCCACTCCTGCTCAGACACTTTGAGTCAATCCCAAATGTATATAAGTTTTAAGAAAGGGAAAAAAACATTATCAATACTACAACTTTGGTAACTGTGAGAATCTGTAATCCCGTGATGTGTTTATCACTTCTCATTTTAACATGACACTGCTTTTTCAATTCTAAGCTATTGCGAAACTGTTTTAAAGAACATTGTAAGAGCTAAAATGCGTGGGAAAAAGCAATGGCTAGAAGCTAATTAAAAACTCACCTGGTACAGGACATAAACGGTTTGACAATGTACATGAACGCCATCATCTGAGGAACACAGAGTATTTGTAAGCATCGCTTTGCCTGTCATTTTGGAACTCCTTCAAAGTTTTTGCCAAAACTCAAGTTCACATTAATTTTTAGAGGATCACTCTAGAAAGCTTACAAACCAAAAAAATTCATCTTAAGAACAAAAATATCCCTGACACCTCACTATGAACAGAAACAGATCAAAAAACACCTGAAATAATTTATGTAGCAGCAGAGGCAAAGGGCTAACTGACCTCTGGGGCATTCCTTGGATCAAACCAGATAGTACTGCTCCTGTATTTTCCAGTTCAGAAAGCATGATAATTAACAGTTTTCTGCAGAATGAACAATTCATTAAAGGAACATCTTGATTATAGTTAATGTAATATTTTTCAAATACATTTATTGTGTAGAAGATGCCCTAGAAATTTAGATATTACTTGTTTTGGAATTTCCTTCTCCTCCCCTAGCAAAGCAAATAACAGTTGCAGTGGTGAATGTGGTATGAGAGTCATCAATATTGCAGTAAAAAGAGAAATTATAGCAGTACTACTCCGTAAATTATTATTTCGTAGGAGCAATTTGGCAAATAGTATTTATGCAAAACCCAATTTCACCTTTTGCAGAGCAAGATACCTCACAGGAAACACACACTGAATTCTACCTATATAATCTAACAGTATTGCAAGGTGGAAAAACAAACTTCACAAAGGAGTATTTTCTTTAGCAGCAGCAGCACTAATAGCAGAAGAGAGGTTTGGGACCTCACTCCCACCACCTCTCCTGATTTAATGTCACTTGTTACCACCTTCCACCAGTAAGGACACGGGATCACCACTGTGTTCAAGGACAAAGGGCTTGTCCTCCCTCCTTCCTGTTTAGCAGAATATAGATATGGACAACTTGTTGTTGTTATTAAACTACATGTACTGTTGTATAAAACATAAGGAACAAAGTTCCATTGATAGAACAATATAGTCTATAATAAAAGATTTAATATACTACAGTTTCTTTAACACCTGTTGGTGAAAGGGAATGCCTTTTCCATTTTTTTCTCATATACGTAATCACAGTCTACAATAAATGTGTGCCTCAAAGTACACTTTATATATAATCTAAAGATAAGTATCATTACCTCATTCATCTTAGTTCCCTGCAATTTAATAGTATTTCTTTTCCACTTACTCTACTGCAATTAGAAAAAGACCGAAAAACAACCCCAAACCACGATTAGCACCAACACATAGGGGGGTTTGCCTACTAGAATGGATACATTTTTGGGACATATACTTTTTTTTTTTAATATATATTCCAAGTACAACCGAGGTGAAACACAGGAATCTGCCACTATGCAAGGCTATTACAAAAATGCTATAAAACACGTTTTTCAAAAAGTAAAACAAAGTCCAATTTCTCAGGTCTCAGGCATGTAATGTTCAAGTATTAAGTGGCATTTAAAAATAGATAATTGTCATGCTTCCCTTTCATTATGATTAGCATGGAAGCGTTCAAGGGAAATCACATGTGGGGAATAAGTATTTCAAGAAATAGACACAAATAGAATTTAACATCCTCTTTTAAATTAGAGAACTAAGGACAGAGATTATATGCTGGAAGGTGGTAATCATACCTATAAGTTATGGTTAAAACTCTATGGAAAAAAATTCTCAAAAATAATTTTAATAAGAACCTAAATTTTAGAAAACACCTATAGCTTCGTGAAACAATTCTGAATACCTACATACGGAATCACAAGGTTCTTACCACTTGAGTTACATACAAGAAGAGGGTCGGTTTCATTGAATGTAGTTAATAATGATTAGGTTAGCAGCTTCATGGTTGATCATGCACACGTGACCTTAAGATGTCATCTTATCTGCTTCAACAACAAACAAGATTTCTCTAGATATCCAATAATTAATGTAAAGAGGAATACAGAATTTTTATCCTGTATATATTATTCATCTATCACACACATACACATTCCATATATATACACACTTTCATATCCACATATATATATATGTAACCACTGAAACAAATAGCACAAAATATTGCCATTGTCACGCCTGAAACCAAATACAGTGAAGATGGGGAGACGAGAGATTGTCAACTGACTTGGGGACCTTATCAAGCCCCATCCACCATGCTGCTCCAGCCAGGAGGGTTTAGATTCTTTACAGGGCAGATTTTTTCCAACAGTTTCTTAATAAGCAACACACAGGGATCACACACAAAAATCATCGATATGGAAATCTGACACTACACAGTAAATACAATTACTTCTGGCCCCAATGCTGGCAATGAAACGCTGCCACAAACACTTCTCCTACTCCTGAATTCAGTAAATCCACTGCTTTTCTTCCTTTTGAAACTGTTGCATTTCTAGACAATTCTTGCTTCTTTGTGCTGTAGCTTCACGTACTTAAGAGTATTTTCCATAAAAATGTTATTTTCTCAATGTGGTAACGTTACTACAGTCACATAAAAGAAATATTAAATACCTGCTTCATTCTTGGCTGTTAGGGGAAATGAAATATTTTAAAATCATTTCTATTGATAATTCCTTTTTTTGTATGTAGTATTACACATTCAGTATTTATGCTTACACGATATGGGTGGAATTGAATTACAAGTTTCCATCATTTTTCCCTCCACTTCTGCCACAGAATGCTGCTGCAACAGTGAGCAAACAATCCTATTTTCTGCATGCTACTTGTACACTGTTCTTGTCTTTAAAAACGCAGTTAATTGCCTTTTGTAAGGAGCTACCTGCCTATCTGGAAGAAAAGCATAAGTAGTATAAAGCATGAACCACATTGGAAGCAATATTGATTACTTCATGAAGCACCAAAACATGTGTAAGGGTGAATTAATACGCTCCAATACTGAAGCTGGTCATTCTGAGATCTTGTAAAACCCATTTTAAGAAACTGCTCAAATATTTACAAGGGATACTTAAGGCCACACTTAAAATAGATGGTTTTTCTATACTGCAAGCCATATTTATCATATATTTGAGCATGTTTGGAGATACCATTCTCCACGAAGCTGCTGAAGCATTGAAAGCACATAGGCAGAGCACAAAGTACTATAATCCTACACTGATAACAACATAATTTCAAATATAAACACATTCACATCACTAAAACTCTCAAAGTTACAATTTTGGGCCTTTTTACTCAACTATTCAACACATTCTGTTCTGAAAAGATAAACACAGCGTTCTTCAGCCAGCTCCTCACATCCTGACATTTGCTTCCATCACTGGAATTTTCCAACTGTGGTCCAAGGTATCTCTGGCTAATCAGCAGGACAACCTGACAGGCACTACTGAATAGTTCTGCCAACTACTGCCAAGAATATATATTTATTTTTTAATTATAAAGACTGAAGCATTGCCTCAAACCAGTGTAACAGCAAGAGTTGAAGTTACGTGAAATCTATACTATTTTTTCATTCATCTTCCAATGTTGAGAAAAAAATGTGTGGGGGATAAACATTAAAAAAACCCTCTAAAGTGCTGAAGATTTATGAGCTACACATGAATACACAGCAAATTGTATGGACCTTCAAGTGACTTGCAAATCTACATCTGACTTGCATCAGAAAGGGTCAAGGTTATCACCAAAGAGCCTAGGAAGGGAAACCTGAAGAAAAGCACAGGTGCATTATTTCATATCACTCTTCAAAATAACATTCTGTGCATAAAGCACCAATGTTGCACAACATTGAGAGATATGGATGTGAGTACTTGAAAGATAAACATTAATTGTCAAACCACCTGAAGCAACAATGCATTGCATTTTAGGAAGCAGTGACTACTAGTTAGATATTAAATACTTAAAATTCAAAGGCTACTCTTTCTGTAAGCACTAGCTCATACATAGTTATGATTCATTTGCTTTCAATATGAAAATATAGGAAAAAAGGAGTTTTTTCCTCCGTTAGCATGAGCACACAACTCAAATCCAAGGCAGTGACAGTTAAAGCAGTTTTCTAAAGCCAAAAAATGTTGTTCATGTTATTTTTCTTTCAACAAGAAGAAACCGCAGCAAAGCGAGTGAAGTCCATTACACATAATAAAGCTCATTTCCAGACTTGCAAGACCTCAATATATTGACTAAGACAGAAGATTGTTTAACACTACATAAGCATCCAGATTTGTTTCAGATATCCAGAAGTCATTCTTAATTACATTTAATTCATTACAGTTTAGGAAAAAAAAAAAAATCTCCCCTAAGAAAACATTGGAAAAACTCAAATGGCCAGATTATTTACTCAAAATGGCCAAATTATTTACAAAACCACATAAAATTCTGGAACTTGAAAATAAATACTGAAGAAGAGTTCTTACACATAGCAGTAATAACCTGCTGAATTTCAGAAACCCAAGAACAAGATCTACATATCATTAAATTTCTGAATATTTGGGCACAAAGCTGACATCAATATCTATTCTTCAAAACAGAAAACATAAGAAAAACTACAGTGAAGGACTTTCTATAAGTGAAATAACAGACTTTGAATTTTAGAGACCCATTAAAACTTGTCAACAAAACAATTCAAGTAGGGATTTACTATTCTAAGCAAAACTGCCTAATGGTTTATGGAATTTCTGCTTTTACATACAATTTTACTGAGATTCTTCAAGAAAATAAATAGCACGGGTTGCTTATATGAAATAGCAAGAATAATGGATTTTATCCATAAATAAAAACGCTTTGGTGCCTAGTTGCTTTAAAAGAAATGAGTTACCTCTGTCTGCCCATCAAGACCGGCTGGAAGGCAGGATCCCCAGCTTTGATATTTTGGTTCTAACACCTCTGAAATGAGGACTGTCTCAAAGAGAACGGAGAAACAACATTCTTTAGATCACACCCTCTGTTTATGATTATGTTTGTGTAATATAGAAGTAGAGGTAACAACTTACAATTTCCTTCTGTGTAAACAGTGAATGCTCAGTGCCTGACCTTTAATTCTTCGTACACATTGAACTTACACGCAGTCATTGACAGCACACAATCTGCTTTCAGAATATTATATATTGTTAAAACATGCTCCGTTTCATAATACTATACCAGCATTATGTTTACCAAGTGTCAGTTTCAGATGTATGAAATATAAGTATTCCTAAACACTGGTTTGAATACGTTATTGTATTTTCTGCTTGAATGGGAGATGGAACAGCTCGTCAATATATATACATCAGCGTATGTAACGTTCAAACGTCTGAAAGCTGCGGCTCTTGAATTTAAAAATGAATAAAGCTCTAGAAAGTAAACATCTAATGGCTGATCTTTATTAGGAGGTTATCTTACATCCATTTTAGATGTTTAATTATACACCAACCTGAACCCAGTATTATTTCAGTTAAATAAGCAGTTTCCTTCAAGCCTACCAAACAGCATCGCCGATAAAGTTGGCCAGAAACAACTTGCAATCACTACAAAACAGTACTTTCCTCCTACTCTGTATCATTTTACTGCCATTCAATTTTCCTCAAATGATCATCTTTGTGCACATTTTTCTTCAATTATTACAACAAAAGCTCCTTTCAAGTCCCATAAAGTGATGCTATTTTCCCCTCTCAGCAAGCAGCACTAACAGAAAGCAGCAGCGACACTAAACACCATCTACAATTGTTATGGAAATATATTTACCTGGATCCTGTTGTCATGGAAGCTAAGGATCCCAGGCATGCAAGCTACATGCAATAATATACACTGACGTGAAAGAACATTTGAAGGAAACATTCAAATGTACAATTTGATAAAAACCAGACTAGATTGAAAGGCACTGGTGACCCAAGGCATGACTGTGAGACACTTGTACTTCAACCCGTATTTAATTCATTACTTACATCCTCTACCTTCTATTAATATCCAGAGTACATTCAATTTAATAGCTCAGGCACTTGCAAACTTCTAGCAATTTTTTATCGTGGCACCAGGCCAATTTCAGCAATGTTCCACACTATACTAAAGGACATTTGCTGACATCTGACATTTGTTTCTTTCTTTCTTGTGAGGCAAGGCTGGCTACTTCAGTCTGTTGTCACAGCCGACCACTTTTCCAAGCTGGCAAACTCGTGTGCAAGTCTTACTTCCCTCAACATGGAGCTGTTATTCTTACTATGCCTTCAGTTTGTTCCATTTTTAGTTCTATAAGAACAAACACTATATCACTGTGGTTTAGGTAGTTATTAAGTATCTGATTTTTTTTTTTAAACAAAGAAATTGTCCTTTTTTATACAGATGTGAAACAACAGTTTTATCTATTCATATGCTTAAGCGCTGTTGCCAGAGAAGTGCCAAGTCCATCTTAAAATTTTTCAGAAAGCTGAACAACTTCATTGCTGGTGCTGTTTTTACAAATGTACTGAGTCTGAGGGTTTTCTTAAACTGCAGTAGATTTCAAGAATAGTGACTACTTGCTTTTGACCATTTCAGCTTCATTCTATTGTATATAGTTTAAACAGTGGAGAAACTGCTTTTACTGCTAGTTTCCTTCACTTGAATAGAAATGTTTGTGGAGCTATAAAGGTAAGGATAGCCTCATTTTTATTTTTTTTTTCAATGTTTACCGGTAGTATTTGAGGAGAAAAGGTTATAAGGAAAGAGATTTAAATTTAAAAAAAAAAAAAAAAAGTAGCATCTTGCCTTGAATTCTTCCCCTCAACCAGTTATCCTTGATCAAAGTCAAGTATTTCAGCTCTATCTTTTGCCAATATTCCAAGCAAAACATCTGACAGAGGATTTGTGGGAAAAAAAAAGAAGAACACAACTGATAGCTTGGATGAGAAATAAATATTGTCACATTTGGGAATCAGAAGATCCAGGGGGAATTGATTCCAGAATGAAACTACCACTACTACAAATGTTTGGCTAGCGATCAGCTAATATCACAGTACACAACAACAAACTCCTGCTGCATTACTAAATACCAAATTTGTCATGAGCAGATAATGGTTATCCATAGCAAAATATGACACAAATGTGTTTCTGTGAGGGAAAAATACTCAAGGAGAAAACTACACAGCCAGTGTAAAGTTCAGTGATATTTTGTCTCTGTTTACTACACTGCAGATAGATATAATTATCTTTGTGAAAAGATGAAACGAGTTGTTCCTTGCACTAGAAATGAGACAGTGAGATTTACAATTGTATTCAGTTCCTGCACAATCTTGTCCCACAGACTCTTCTGCCCAAACACAAGGCATTGCTATTTCAGTCAACAGCTCTGAAATATAAGGGGAGAAAACAGCATTCCTGCTCACTGAGCTTAAAATAAACTTGGGTATCTCAAACATCTCACTCACTTGTAGGTTACTTCACATAAAGTTGTACCGGGAGGCACTGACGAAGCAGGAAAAGACAAGTATCATTAATGCAGCTTGGGTTTTCCATAGTGTAAATTATTTAAAGCCTTGACATACAGTATTCTTATCAGCTTACTTAGAAATTAAAAGTTTATGCAGCATAAACAGCAAAAGTGATGTACAGTAATATGCAACTTTCCTGAACAGAGTTAGTAACAGGAAATTATTCTAAGGGCCTACTACTTTCCTCTAAAATTATACATATAGCGAACAGAAAAGCAGCCAAGGTCTGTCACAGGTGAAACGCAGCTTTACATTGTTCTTCCCATATATTCTACAGAAAAGGTCTTCCAACCATTTTAAAACATTTCTCTAAACCTTGCCACTTACCCAAGAACCAATGCATATCACGTGCTTAGTGCTGGGTGAGAAAACCAAAAATACTAACAGTTTCTACAGCCAAATTCGAATCCATTAGGTTGTACAGATTCCAAAACCAACTTCAAGATGAAAAAAATCTCACCAAGAGTTACCCTGATTTGGCACTCTGATTTCCCATATTAAACTAACTCCTTCGGGCCACTAGTAAATTAGGAATGNGAAAAGCAGCCAAGGTCTGTCACAGGTGAAACGCAGCTTTACATTGTTCTTCCCATATATTCTACAGAAAAGGTCTTCCAACCATTTTAAAACATTTCTCTAAACCTTGCCACTTACCCAAGAACCAATGCATATCACGTGCTTAGTGCTGGGTGAGAAAACCAAAAATACTAACAGTTTCTACAGCCAAATTCGAATCCATTAGGTTGTACAGATTCCAAAACCAACTTCAAGATGAAAAAAATCTCACCAAGAGTTACCCTGATTTGGCACTCTGATTTCCTATATTAAACTAACTCCTTCGGGCCACTAATAAATGAAGAATTATTTTGACTTTTCTATTATGGATATTATGTCATCATTTAAACTATAAATTGCAGTAGTACCACAATATGCTCCCCACATGCTTGCATCAGAATGGCAGTAACACCTGGATTTAGCCTGTTTGTCAAGTGTGATCACATTTAACAATTTCGAAGACATGGCAATTTCCATTAACAGTTCTAAAAAGACTTCAGTATAATATTGTGATCAACTAACTTTAATTAATCAAAAGGGCAAAGGGCTCAACACTCCACACAGGTGAGCAGAAATTGTTTTGGCATAGTATTACAAACTACGAATGGAGTGGTAATGGAATCACCTTAGAGTCTGTTCTACTTTTAAATCCCCCTGCCATGATCATTTTGCATCAGAATAGCATTATGATACACCCGCAGAACAGTCCCCCTTACAATGAGATGGAACCATTTTCCCACATGTTAAGAATATATGCTCTGTACTAAACAGGATACTGA
Source organism: Pampusana beccarii (assembly GCA_013399365.1). Classification (NCBI taxonomy): domain Eukaryota; kingdom Metazoa; phylum Chordata; class Aves; order Columbiformes; family Columbidae; genus Pampusana; species Pampusana beccarii. The sequence continues at coordinate 820,664 of VWYH01001054.1, read as the reverse complement.
GAAAGTATAGTGTGTTGCAATGTTCAAAACAAAAAAAAAANAAAAAAAAAAAAAAGCAAAGTTTACAGCATTTTGCAACAATACTAGCTTGGATCTCCAAGGTGGTGAAACATGCTAGCACTAAATTATACCTGTGCTAAGAAATCCTTTCGGCCAAAAAGCTGCGTGATCAACAACAGGGTCAGACAGACTGGAAGTCTACAACAACTTCAAGATACTCTAAATCTGTTTTGTCTACAACTGTGGTTAGTGCTCTGGTAAAGAGCACAAAAGCAGCTGTAAGACAAGATCGTCAAAGAACACCTGATCTGAATCTGCTTCGCTTCACATTAACACTTCAGTGCTCTTAGGACAGGGTCAGAAAGCTGCTGATTGACACCTGCCACTTAAACTAGTCCAGGAGCTGCTCAAATCTCCCCTGACTCAACTTGCTAGTTGACTCAGGCATACTCTCTCTGCTCCCCTCCAGATCTGTAAAACTCATTCATTTGGCAAAGTGAGGTTCGATGGAATATTTAAGAGCCCTGTGCAACAAGGAAAACTGCATCGTTTCTGTTGTCTACCTGATTTCAGCAAGTTTCCACTCAGCACAGCTGCTTTTGAGGCCAATAAAGAAAACTCCTAAAGGCTATAGTTCATTAGCTTTTGGGGGTTTTGTGTCTGTCTGGGTTTTTTTGGCAGGGGGGGACTGGGGTGGAGGGTTACTTCACTATTACACTGGAAACTAATCAGATCCTACCTCTAGTTCATAAACTGTACAATTAAAGAAACTTTTAAGATGCTCTTTGCACCTCAATGTAATAAAGCAGTATAAACATGGTTCTACTGAAAAAAACACAGAATGGAAACAGAGCGATAATCAAAGTCTGAATCACAGGATTTTGCCTGATATCACATATATAGAAAAGAAAATCTGTACACTTGAGAGAACAGCTGGAGGTCAGCCAAAAGTCTGGCCTCGCTTATTCAAATATAAACACGTTAATGCCTTTTATTCGTACATTTTGGCTCATTCAATTTTCAGTTTTGGTCAGGTTACTATTTTTATGTCCATTGAACTGCAGTAATCTCCCTACTGAATAGACTTTCCCTTAAAAAGTTAAAAACAGTCACGTAAGATAACTCCAAAACATAACATTCTTTTCATAACAATTAAAAGGCAAAATGTCAATCAAATGAAAGCAATTCCTCACTTCAACAATAAATAAATGTATTTAAAGTATATGAAGACAGCAAAAGTTAATTTTGGAGTGATAAATTTCTGAAGTTAAATGAATGTAATTATGTAATCATGAAGTTACTTAATGGATTTCAATTAGGCTTATTTGGGGGTTTGATGTCATTTTTCTTTCCAATTAACTGAGCTGTTAAGATTAATTTTATATTATTATCAAAGCCAAGATTCACACTACAGAGGTTCATATAATACCGTACAGTGTTGAAACTGATTTCCTCCTCAGCATCAATCCAGATTCGTTGTGTCCATACAACAATAACCGCAAGTCGCATGAAATAGCATCATTTCACATTGCTTAAATGGAGTCTCACCCCATCCTCCTGTTTTGCTTGATACTAAAATAAGATCTACCTAGGAGATGTAAACTAAGTAAGGCGTTATTTTAGGAAAAAAAGGTAAAATACCTTGTTTCTGGGGAAGAAGTTAACAATTACAATGGAGCTTTTGGAAGTATTATGTAAATCTAAACGTAGCACAGAAAACTTCCATTTCTACCACATTATCTGTTGTATGAGAGTAAAGAGGAATAAAAATATTTTCTGAAACCATAAAAATTAATTAAGACTGAAACAGACTGATTTTGTCATCTAAACTCTACTTATAAACTTGAAGAGATGTAGTCTGACATCTGTTGTAAAATATATAGTAGATCCATTAACAGGTTAGGTCACCTAAAGTAAATAATCAACTTCAGCAAGATACAAAATGTAAAAGACATCCCCCACACGCACATTTCAGATGGATGTTACTGCACACTTGCTTCATCTCTTGCCCACTAAAACAAATCATCCCTGACTTCTTCTGTTTGAGTCACCTGTGAACACAGCAAACCACCACCCCAGCAAGTCAGATTTTTCTCTTCCAAAACCCACGTATGGAGTCACAAAACTCGAGCTGCGAACTGTCCAATACCAGTTCTGCTCTACAACAGCCTTATGCTGTCAGGTCCCGGGCACCTTCAGCTTGCATTCCATTCAAAAAAGATCTAATGCTTCAAAACTTAACTCTTTGGCAATGGTCTGGAATGAAAAAGTTAAGGTTGCTTCACAATGGATGTCTTATCCACAGGGACAACAAATAGAACTAGATTCAAGTTATTTTATCCTCTATTTCACCCCCAAAAAATATTAAATATAATTTTTAAAAAATATATGAAAATGCTGTCTTATCTGACATTCAGTGCCTTATGATGAAACAGCTATTTGTACTGAACAGAACAACTTGATACCTTTAGCTTCTGTTTCCACACGTATTTCAAATACTACCTATCCTAGTTCAAAATAACCCTTATAGGTAAACAATACACAGTTAAAACATTACATTAGCATCCACCACAATTGGAGAAAAATGGATTCCTGTTATTTTAGAATGATGTGGATTTAATCCTCTTAATGTCCTTTAATGTTGGTGTAACTCCCAAACTTCTGTTCCTATATCAGGATACTCGTCGAGAAGTCCAAATCAATCTGTTCTGCACACTCCTATAATATTATTACGCTAAAGCCAGGGAACATTTTGTACTCCTAAATATTTATTTTGCTTCCTCCTTAGATGTTTAACAAATCACCTTTTCTCATGACCAAATGATCATTTTCTCACCAGCTGTATCTCTCTCTTTGTTTCACTCTAAGTTTCTGCTTAAAAAGCAGAAAAAAAAAAAGAGACTTTTTTTTAATAAAGAGGTCTGCAGAAACAGCAGTGGCATAGCTGTACCCATAACAGCTTTTCCATAACTAGTGCTCCTATATTATCTGGGCTCCTATGTAGTTTGATAACATACACCCACTCCTTGAGACACAGGAGTCCTATTAGATTTTACTGCATGAAAAGGAGCACTATCACCTTCTTCATGTTCAAAATATGTTGCTAATCTAAGACAGAAGGGCAAAAATCAATATAATAAACTGTTTTTAGGATCCCAGTCAAATCCCAGTGTCAGATGTAACTGCAGCCAGCTGACCATTTGCTTTGTTGTTGGAGATCCAGATATTGCCAGATAACCAGAGGAGGACAGGTACTACCTATTTTGACACTTTATTCTTTGGCAGCTGCCAAGACTTACCAGCTGTTCTTTTCAAGCATGAAATAAATATTGTATCTGGTTTATATGTCAGCACAAATACACACACACAAGTATACACACATACCAGAGGAACACTGGGTTAGTTGCATTTGTTTGCATTCTGTAGTAACACAACAAATAGCAACGAACCAAAGCATTCAGTGACACTATAAATAAAGCATAAACCAAACAACCTGCATGTTTTTCCACTACAGCTCACATGAAAGGAAAAAGTAACAATGAATATTTGTTATATTATATTTCATACTCATTCCCTACATTCACTGAGCTAGAAGGCTGCTTATTTAGTTCCCACACTGATACAGTCTTAAAATGAAGAAATAAAAAGCATTTTTAAATGGAAAAAAACCTCCAGTGAGTTGTCATTCACTAAGAGGTATCACCTTCATGTTTCTTAGCTAAACCAGCTTCTGATCTACCCACGTTAAACACCTGAATCCTGGGGCCTGACCCTGTCAGACTCCTCCACGGAGCTGCTGGGAGAGGAAGCTGCAAGTTCAGAGCTCTTTAAAAGCAGAATCTTGGTGCACAACCACCGCAAAAGTGGTTTGTCCCGACACCCACTTCCTTCGTAATCCAGTGCAATGTAGAGGTAGGGCATCCTTCATCTGCAACATCAAAGGCATTGAAAAGAAGAAAAAAAAAAAAAAGGCAGGGAACAGAGAAACATCGCC
>VWYH01001054.1:785816-816503 GCA_013399365.1 Pampusana beccarii | reverse complement strand
AAAAAAAAAAAAAAAAAACAAAAAAAAAAAAAAAAAAAAAAAAAAGGCAGGGAACTGAGAATCCTCGCTGCTGCATCCTCTGACAGCTCAGAGGAACATGGTCTTGTTTATTGCACTAGGAGAGAGGGGGAAAATGGGGACCAACCTTAAAAAAAAAGTTTAGGTTACCCCCCCTCCCCCCAAAAAAAAACCAAAATCCATGGACATATTAGCTAATTTGTCAGATCTAGGAAAATTCTTCAGGTTGCAGTGGGTTGGGCAGCTGTGATACTCACTACAGCTTGGTTCTGCAGGAGTTTTTATACCCAACCCGATTCTGAAACACTGTACCTGTGTGCTATTGAATGCAAGGCTAAAAAGGAGAACGTGCGCATGGGCCTTCTCTAGGATTTGCTTACAAAACTGGTTAGAAACAGGAAAGAATATCCTGTTCCATAGAAATGTTTTCTCTGATTAACTTCCATAATGTTGCACCTTCTTTTGTTTGTTTGATTATTATTATTTCGTTTGGTTGTGGTTTTTCTGTGTGTTTTTGTTTGGGTTTGTTTGCCTATTTTGGGGGAAGGGGTGGGCTCTTTTTTTCCCCTTTAAGGTACCATGTTGATTTTTGACAACTCTAACCCTACCCAACATGGCATGATGTAGCCTATGGACCCTGTGATGGGTCACAGCACAAACTGTCAACCAGTACCTATAGAAAGGTACTTCTGGAGAAATGAACTGAAAGCGGCAGCGTGGAATAGGGCAGAAGGCAGCCAGGTGTTTCACAACACTTGAAGGGCTAATAAAGTTTCTCTTTCACAACTCTATCTATATACGACTCATTAATGGGTTTTCTGACAGTACTGATTAAACGAAAGTTCCAGGCAGCTGCCAAGCTCTTAGCTGATCAGAGGAGGGGCTGAACAGTAAACACTGACCTAGATGGATGTTGTACTGATCTATTCGATGATCTGGTGACCTCTGATAGTTTGGCTGCCTGTATTATGTTTTCAGGTTGCACATAGAGGAAAGTTGCTCATCATCTGAAAATGAGTAATCATGGAAGTAATTCTGCCCCCCTAAACCACCAAAAATAAATCTAAACCACTTCTAGAGAAGGGAGAAACCACTGCAGTTTCTGCAGGATTAGGGTTATGTTCAAAGTGTTTGTTTTGGGGTTCCCACCCTCCCCCTTCCAGTTGAAAGGTACTGGAAAAGCTCAAAAAAGAAGTTGGCTGTGGTAAATTACTTCACCAAGGCATTAAATCGGCTCGGGGTGGAGGGAAACGGCTGTTAGGTCCCCAAGTTCCTGCTGTCAAGAGAAAGTCTTATAATAAAAGCTATTTATAATACCAGTTCTGCAAGCAACAGTTCTGAAATCATTGCGACATCACTATACATGAACTACGAGTATATGCTCAGTAATATACAATACAATACAATGGACACTCCCTTTGGGTTTGAGTGAAAGTTGTGTAAATGAACTGAACAACTCTGGAATCACAGAAGTACAAATATCTCATTCACTGCTGCCTCATTAAAGAGAGCTTTTAATTAGTACACAAATAACAACAATCATTGTCTTGCCCTCCCCTCTTGTTTTTGTTGTGTCAAATTCCAAAGAATTATACTGATAAGCCCATTTTAATATACCTAATACAAAGAAATTTAGAACCACTTTTTTGACAGAAAGGAAGGACAGCATGGAACAGAAGAACAGATCTATAGACTGAAACGTCCAAAACTAAATATGATCAGATACTAACATTTAATATTTCAAACATTTCACATTCTTATAGAAAAATACCCTTGTACGGAATATCCTACGCACCTTGCTTTCACAACAGTGGAGTATTTGCAATATTTAACTGTAATTAATTAATCGTGGAGTATTTGCAATATTTAACTGTAATTGCCAGTATTCAGCTATTACAAGGCTGAGACAGTCACTTGATCCAGCCATTTAACATTAAGTCACATGGTGGGAAAAGGAAATCAGAATAAAGAGGCCTAAACATCCTACGCAAGGGTCACAATCAGCTACAGGATGCTTTCTCCAGTCTTGTGCAAAAAAAAAATCAGGTATCAAGAGTCAGATCAAATGCAGTACAAACATAATGAAGCTTTAGCTTTGAATGAAGAGGATGAGAAATCTTTTGTGGAAGATTTAGTTCCCTCTGATGAACATTCAATAGAGCTACAGAGTGTGGGGAACTTGAGATCAATAACTGGATTTGCTCTAACAATTTAAAAATAAAGAAGCTGGAGAAAGTCTCAGCAGTAATAGTCTCCTCAAGCAGACGCCTGCAGAGGTTGTGTCTAGAAAGGACGGTAATGAGTTTCCACTCTCACTCTACCTATCCTATCCATAGGTGTAGGCTACTAATGATTGTTTGGTCCTTTCGCAGCAGTTAGTGTCTTATGCCTCACTAGATTAGATAAATGGGATAATTAAGGATCATGGGGAAAACCTTGCTAATGATTAAAGCAGACATTGAACCAGCTTTCTATTTATTCCCCTTCCATACATTTCAGTTCTACCTGATTTACATCTGCAGTTACACGTTTGTGAATCACCATATATCAATGAGCAATATGCCTTCTTTCACTGTTAAGCTTTTTCATATATGAGAAACGCACCTAATCTGCCAAGCAGGGTATGGTGGCATATCAAGTATCTGCTCCAATAACAGACAGTAAAACTGATGTTTCAAGAGAAGTACTTACATTTCTCAAGTATAAGAGCACCCTGGAGAAGCAAACAGGTAGTCATACTGACACACACGCTTATAAATAGTAACAGCTCCAGAGCATCGCGTTCTCCTTAAGACAGTAAGTTGCTTATAGGGCCACAAAAGTCTTTTCTTGTAAACTCTTTTTGTTAACTGGAACAGTGGATGGGTTTCTTCTGTACGTACAATATAAGACCATGGGTTTTGAGCACGTGGTCAGTATGTTTTGTTCTTGTTGTGGGTTAACCCCAGCTAGCAACTAAGCACCACGCAGCCACTCGCTCATTCCTCCCTGGTGGGATGGGAGAGAAAAATCAGAGGAGTAAAAAGTAAGAAAACTTGTGGGTTGACATAAACACAGTTTAGTAAAAGTAAAGCAAAAGCTGCACACACAAGCAAAGCAAACCAAGGGATTCATTCACCACTTCCCATGGGCACGTGTTCAGCTGCCTCCAGGGCAGTCGGGCTCCACCATGTGCAACAGTTACTGGGAAAGAAACTATATCACTCCAAACATCCCCTCTTCCTCCTTCTTCCCCCAAAATATATACTGAATATGACATCACTTGGTGTGGAACATCCCTTTGGCGAGCTGGGGTCAGCTGTCCCAGCCGTGTCCCCTCCCAACCTCTTGTGCATTCTCTGCGTTCTCCTTGGCAGCCCAGTATGAGAAGCTGAAAAGTCCTTGATTACTGAGCAACAGCATCTGTGTGTTATCAACATTATTCTCACATTAAATCCAAACACAGCACTATACCAACTACTATGAAGAAAATTAACTCTATCCCAGCTGAAACCAGAACAAATCCCTAACAGAATTACTCATTTTTATTTTCTTCCCCACCTGACCTCATTTAGCACAGTAGGAACCTGCTTTTCTTTGTCTATTAAGACTTCAATAAAATCATTCATTTACAGTTCACTGCAACAGTATTCACATTTAAACCTGAACATTAATTGACTGATAATGAGATGATAAAGCAGCTTTTCTCCACAGGTGTACCAATCAATTTCAATGAAACTGAAGAAGTATTTCTCCTTACTGCATCTAAAATTAAAAAGTGATTTATATTTTCTAATAAAGTGCTTTTCATTGATCTCCTTCTGAAAAAAAGTATGGTTTCATTTGCACCTTTTAAAATTAGAATAGTTTCTGTTTGTAAAGGAATGATTTTCCAATATTAGTTTGGCTCCAATTGATGATTAGCTTTAATATAGCTTTGCAAAGTTAAAAAACCCTCCAAAGAACTTCTAACAAACTTTAAAGTTTCCAGTCAACAGAATGAACTCCTGTGAAGACACCAAAAAGTATAAGAATAAGTTTTTGGCAGGTATTTCTCTTGGACTTATCCATTTGTACAAACTATTTACTACCACAGTCAATGTATCCCCCAAAGCTAATATACTAAACACTTTTGCCAGTCATCAGTAACAGAATCTGGCTTGCAACAATTCAAAGTACCATTATCTCTTGAAATCTTCTAACAGATGTTTGAAGTAACAGAGCAATTAGATTTCACTTCAAAATTATTGTCTTTGAAGTGATAATGATTAAGGAACAATGAAAAGATGGCTGGATTCTGACCATGTCTTCAAATACCAGACTCAGTGTAGGGACCAAGAAAATCAGGTACAGACTGTTTGCTTCCGTACCAAAAGAAAAATGAAAATATGGGATACAGTATAAAAGAAATATAAGAATAAATATTGCTATGTATTTGGAGAAACTAAGGACAGAAGCTTGGCTCCAAGGCCTATGAGCTCTGGAGGTCTGGCACCTTACTGAGCACAGGTGCTTAACCAAGCTGGCACCCATGATATAAGGCAAAAACCACTATTACTCAATTAAATTCGAGAATTGATGTTTAATATTTTAGTATCTGTAGAACACAGTGTTGTGGATTGTAAGGAGTGATCTGAAATAGGCAGAAGAGTAGCTATGTTTTCCTAGCTGAATGAGAAGCCAAACCCAAGAATATCAACCTTCAACACTCTCAGTGCCTGAGCACCACATCACCAACTACTATTGAGGTGTCCATGAACTCCACTACAATCTTTAGAGGTTTTCACAGCAGTAAAGGCCGCACTTAAAGAACCATGCAGTATCCTTACATTTTAGAGACCAGAAGAAGCCTAGAAATAGCCTACTGATCTGCAAGTGACTCTCATCCCCGAAGGAATTTCTCTTATCAAAGTACATACTTCGTAACACAGGACCAGAGTGAGTAAAAGCATGGAAAATAAACAAGCAAACAACACCCAGTTGTCATGTTTATTTTACCGGAGAATTTAAGCCTATCCAGAGTCAGCTTCCTAGCCCTGGCCTGTTTTATTTAAACTCCCAGAGCTTGTGTTGGCTCTCCCTCCATATGTGTCGGATCAGGAACCAGAAGCAGAGCTACAAAGTGATGCCAGGACTTGGGAGTTTCCATCCTAAAGCATCAGCTCTGGGAGGAGCAAATGTGCAGCTGAGACATGGTACTCAAAGCCTTATTTTAGGCTTCTCTTGAAGGATCTGTTTAGAAAATGATTTCCCATCACAGCAAGACTTGGGAGTTTAACAAGAAAACCAACAAGTATTTATAGTATTTATCCAAGACATTTTGGCAGATAATCTAGAATAAATTAATCAGAAGGCAGCAATTCAGGCTTGACAGAAGCTACAGAAGTTAAATGGATCAAAGAACTAAGACTAAGAAAGTAGCCTTTAAATAGAGTCTTCCATATACTTTTGTAGATGACTGAAACAAATATTCTTTTTAACTTGAGATCACTTCTACGTACTGCAGAACTGCATGGCAAACAGAGGAAGCAACTTTGAGTCAAAGTCTGCTTCCAAAGATTCATTACTTTCAGGGTTTTCTAGACCTACATGCATAAACTCAAAACATAACTAATTTTCCTCTGATATAAATATTTCAGTTGAAGAATTTAGCTTTTTAATGGTATCATCTAGCCATACCATATCTCCATACATCGAAAAGTAATTTGTTTTCTTACTGCAGTAGAAGAGTGAAATACCTTTAAATTAAAATAGTTTTAAATCTACCATTTTCAATGGTAGACCTGAAGTTGTTTGCTTCCAACTTGTTGAGAACCATCATCTCAAGGCAGAAAGCCTGAACTCATGATGATTTTTAACTGTACTTCAAGAATATTTTCTTCTCACATTTGAAGAGAAATACACAGCAGTTCAAGACATTCACTATATTCAAAATCTTACATGTCCAGCATTATTGTGAACTCTCCCAAGAGCGCTACCATCACATTTCTGTAAAGCAAAACTACGTTTTTCAGTCACTGACGAATAAAAAAAGAAGTTGTTTCAAAAGAACCAGAGTTTAGAGGCAGCGTATATTAATATTTCCTCAAAGGTCTCCCAACAGAATCTTCCATCAAGCCATTCACCTTATCCTTCGCTACTGCTTAACTTTAATTTTAGAAGTAATTTTTACCCTTTTGGAGTCACATTTGACACAACTGCAAAAGCAGTTGTAAAGCTTTCCCCAAGAGCTCGACAGAGTGAAGGAACACACGCAAAAACACAGTCTGCCCCTAAAAACAGCCTCCCGAACTCAGTGCTACCGATGCCCAACAGGCACCGGTTACACAGCAGCAATAGCAACAGAAAGTACTTTAGAACATAAGCACTAAGCAAAAAAAATACTTTAAGTATTGAATTCATAACAGCAAAAAGTTAGATCAAAGCCTGGATAGTTAAAAACATCACACAGCCTTCCCGAAAGGTGGATTCAAGAGGGCTGTGCCGGGTTAGCGTCCTGCATTCTTCCCCACAGCAGAGCAAAGACTCGATCCACATTCCCTGAAACAGCTTTTAGCCTCCTAATTCCTTTTACAACATTGCCCTCTAGTGGGTTTATCCTGCAGATATTCTCTTCACAGCACAATTCATCTGCTTCAGTGATCTGGTACTTCCGTAGAGAATTTACTGGGTCTCACCAAGTATTTTTGTAGGCAATAAGTGTTGTGTAGGTGGGAGCAGAGGAGAAGGATACATAGATAAGGTCTCTCTTCATCTAACCCAACCTTCTTGGCATTTCAGATCATTACAAAAACTACTTTTAATCGCAGATAGGAAGCAGTGTTAATTCCAAAGAAGCCTAACGCACAGATCTCATCACAAGCAGCAGTTCAGACTACCGATCTACCGCTCTGCCACTCCGTATTTTTGCTCAAGTGGAGAAGACACACAACATATACATGAAATTTCATTGGCAACTTACCTGAAAAGTTGCATTAAATTTTGCAATGGAATAGAGCACTTTTCCACTAAATAGTAATTTTTTTAATTTATCCATGCATAATTCCATACATACAGATGGACACACACTCTCCCTTAGGCATTCAAGATAGAAGTACTTTCTTGAGAAATGTCAGTGGTTACCAAAAGCATGCTTTTTGGGGAGAATGGGAACAAAATAAACACACCGAAACAAGAAAAACCACACAACCCAAACCTCCAGCATGCACACAGATTAGCCATGCCACATAGGAACATGTCATGAAGAATGACGTAGGACAGAACACCAAAATAAGCCTTTTTTTTGGGGGGGGAAGAGGAGACTTTTGAAAAAGACAGAGGGCCTTGAGTTAAGGGAAGCCAGAGTGTAGCTCATAGGATTATCTCCTAACAAAAACAGAAGGAACAAGGGATCTGTGTGCGATGTCCAAAAGAAACTACAGGTCATTCAGTACGATTAGCTTAAAAATCTTAAGCCATCAGCTACTTCATTTGCAGGATATGAGAACAAAGTATCACAAAAAAAATCATTTAGAGCAATATAAATTCTGTTACTATAAATACAGTATAAACTAATGGTAAGTTCTGTGATTTCAAGCCTGTATCAAGAAATGCTAAATAACTGTCAAGTTAATGTTGTCAGCCAAGAGCCTTTTTAAAAACTCATGTGAGAACTGCCAGATGTGAAGTGCAGGAACTAAACTGGTAGTCAAAACTGCAACTGGTGCAATTCTTCATGGAACTGCAACTGTCTCCTCCCACAAGGGAGCAGAGTTGTAAATACACCAGGAAATCCTGCATTGGGTCTCCAAAGAGAAGCACACCAAGTTTTTTTGGTTTAATATGATAAAATACAGATACCTCAGGTCCTGAGCTACCACTAAGGAGCCAGTTCACAAAAGAAAGAACGAATGTATACATAGAATGCATACTGGGTGACACAGTCACTTGGAGGAGTAACACCTGCACCACTTGGTTAATATCTCAAACTAATTGTCCAATATTAATTTTAAATAAGATACCAGCCACCCCACCCAATCTAACAGCTAGACAGCCGTTCAGTGACAGGGTAATTCTTGATTTGACTCCAAAGAGGCTCAGGCTGGTAACCCTACAGAAGCACACACAGAACTGCCTGTGCCCCTGCTCGCTGGCAGGGGAATTCTGCCCAGGTTGCTCCAGTGAAACTCTCAGTTTACACAGGGATAGCAGCTGTATTTCACACTCCCAAGTGAACATTGCCAGCATGTAACACAAGAGATGCTAATGCAGATGTACAAAATCACCAACCAACATGTATTTGGCTGAAGAGAGGCTGTAAATCTGCTAAATATGGTTTAATCCTGACAAGTGCTGAACATTTATTTGGAAGCGCCAGCCACCTTTAACATTTGCTTTCTTCACTGGCTCTAGAGGGTACAAATAAAAAAAAAATATAACATTCACAGCAAGTAGTAACAGACCTGATCTCCTTCCCACTCATACCTCCTGCAACACAAACTGAGGCAGGTCCAACAGCTATAAACAACATGCACTTTACTCAGCTCTGGCTGCTTCCTGGACTTAAAACTCCAGGTTAATGAGACATCCAGCACAGCAAGAAACAGACCCTTCGGAGAAATGTATCTTCTATTCTTCTTTCCCTGCCCAAAGGTTAATTTTGTCCTTTACAGATACAACATGACAGTTAACTGCATGAGGTTTGGATACCTGAATATGGGACTGAAATAATACTTTGTGTTAACACAAGCGAGTGACACATGGTTGAAGTTTTTCCAAGGTATCTGATTAAAAGAAACACACACACCAAAACGCAAGAGCACTGTCATCTACAGGATTTTACTTGTTATTTGACTTAACTTAATGAATAATTACTTTAGGTACGTCTTAAAGCACAGAACTATACAGAAATTACTGCAGGTCTCTGCATCAAGAGGAATGAAGATGAATTATAATCAGGATTTTTAAGATGATAGAATAGAGTTCATTATTATCACATATATTGGAGTGACCTAGCAGATATGAAGATAGGTCAATGGATCAAGTTTCACAGTTGAGAATGCAGAACTTCACATGTTCTTCAATTCTTAAATACTAAAATAGATCTGTGTAAGATGTTACTTAGATAACACTTTCGGATTATTCAACAAATATAATTGCTACTCATACATAAAAGTCACTGCAATAGAAACTGTTTCAGAGTCAAAGAATTAAAATAGACAAACAGACTTATGTTTTGGGGGTTGTTTTAAAATCAATTAATGGTGAAGATGATTTAGGGCTTGATTTCTGTGAGATTACTTGGGATCCAGCACAAGTTTCCAGGAGGCGATGTTGATGGCAGGGCTTCTCATGTCACATACACGGTTTTCATCGAGTATTCATGCAGGGAATTGATCGGTGTAGATGGTAATCTCACACGGGTGTCTGTAAACACAGATTTCCTTAAGATCCAATCTGAAACTTGCCTTTAACTCCACAGTCTGTCAGTAACACAAAGATTAATCCCTTCAAGCACAAAATGCCAATAAACAAGTTGCTTACTTCATAGTTCAGTCTGTATTTGCAGACATCAATAACCAATTTCAGCTTGTTCTGTCACAGGCACTGTCCTTTGGAGCTGAATTCTGGATAGCGTCAGCATTTGTTTCTGTGCCAGGGTCTTCATTTTTTTTCTTCATCCTCAGGCTGTCCCCTCCAGGCATCTGGACAGATTCCACGACTGTTACACTCCTACTGGTACTGCAGCCCATTTTGGTCTTAAACAATCAACAAGAAGAATTTTTTTTTTTTGGTAGATGTGTACAGAAGGCTCCCTACATCTCAGGAATGAAGAACCAGGAAAGAGACTCCTAAACAGCCTTCCCTATTGTATCGTTAAGAGCGAGTATGTTTGGTTTCTGTGACAACCCACTGATCCTGCCAATCAAGCACTGTCTAATTAAGCGCTTTGGGTTGCAGCAGCCAGCAGAAGGCAAGTTTCAGACTAGGAAACTGTTCTTCATTAATATATTTTTTTTCCCTAACGGAGTAACTCACGATTGCCTTGCCCAAGGAAGTCCGCTTTATTTTAACTTTTAAATATCCTAAATGCTACTATGTATCTACCAGGTATTTTTAATAAACAGTAACATCTCCACAGTTTTGATCCTGTTGCTTTAACGGGTTTGAGTCCTCAATTTTCGAGTTCCAATACTAGGTTTAATAGAACTCCTTGACCTATCCTTGAGGCATAAACAGTTTGCTCCAATTATTTATACAATTCAGTTTCCTCATTTAAGTCATGAAAATATCGTTTCATGTTAAACACGACAACTTCTGTAACAAAAACCTGGGCTATTGCCATGCCCCAATGTCCTTCCTGTTGACAAATTAAGCTTCCATTTCAACACAGCTGTGAAGTAACAGTAGCAGAGCGATTACTAAATCCATCACTAAGTAGATGATTTTATAGAGCTTATGTTTTAGCACCACACAACAACTTTTTATTTTCTCAAGCTTACTCATAAAATATTTGTTTTGTCACTACCAGCCACAAGAAAAAAGCCCCAGAATAGGGAAACACCTTGCCTAAGACACTAGTGTTTTGGAAGTTACTAAGTCCATGTGCTCAAACCCTCTTGGCATACGATCTTGAATCTCGGACCCAAGAAATACAGAACAAAAAGTAACCACAAAAACCCCTCAGCACTGGAGTAGTTTGAAGTTTTCCGCTGAAACGTAAGACTGAAAGCATATACTCAAAACTGAAGAATGTCAAATAGCATCTCTACCAGACTCTAAACCAACCAACTCACATTCTAACCCAGCAGACAAGATTTTCTAATAGAGTGATATAGGAGTTTTTAAACAGCTGCAGGGGTGCATTTATCTAAACAAAATATACCCGTATTTCACAGAACTATGTAGTAGAGAAGCACTAGACAGTGCTAGTTCTAATAGTCATATGTGCACATGCTATGGGCTTCTACAAATACGTATTTGACTACTGGGAGTTCTGCACCCCTGCACAGCATTCCATCAGCAACACATTGGAGTCGGGCAGCAATTCTCCGTAATATACTCAGGGATCAAGAGAGAACCACCTCTAAAGAGCTGTGATCACTGTATGGGACCAACCCACCAAGTCAGACAAGACAGAATTTAGGAGGGAAGTTCTAGAATTACTTCATTCCAAGGCTAGAGCTCATCAAAGGGTATCCAGCAGCTTCAGGATTGAAAAAAACACAAACCACCAAATTGAAGTGTGGAGAGGAAGCAGAAGAGAATTATAGCTGTACTGGAACATTTTGCAATTATTCCCTGTTTTAAAACACAGCACGGGACCACATTTTCTCGTTCCAGTACACGATCAGTGCATTTCAGCCAAACCCTCTAAATCAGGCTGAGTTTCACCTCAGTTTAGTGGTCATATTTCTGGCAACACAAGAACATCTAACTAAGCTTCTGGGAGTTATCTTGGCTGAAGTTGCATGTAGTCTGTCAGACTGAGGTCCACACAATCACAAAGGGAGCCAATACACAGGCACTACTTCTTTAGTGACTAGCTACTGCTTTAACACAAATGACAGGCACAGGTGGGCTGTGTGGGACTAAGTTGGCCCTTACCTTCTAGATATAGTGAAAGCTGCATCAGTAAACTTCATCACTAAACGCTAAACTGTACATTTTTCCCCACATACACTTTAAAACTTTAATAAAGGAACACTAAGGTGAACCAGCTTAATGTGAAAGTCAGACTGATGTTAACACAGAAGAACAAGGTAACAGGTGCCTCAAAGACGTTCTATGGAAATAAAAAAGGAAACTGATTTTCAGGTATTTTGAGGCAGAAACTATTGAATTTGCTCCAAGATGTCTAAGGTTTGTGAAGGAAGCACTCTTTTTGCCCCAAATTCAAGAGAATCGGCAATTTGTGAACCTGAAGCGAGTCAGAACAGCAGCACACTGAGTTCAACCCCATGACTCCAGATGCTTCCCCAGGCTTATGGCCTCTGCCCAGTTATTGCCAGAGGCAACACCACTTTCTGCTTTGAGGCCCACATTGTTTCTTCTCTTTGGTTTGGTAACTGCCATCAAGGAAGAGTTGGGTTTGTTCATATCATTACTACCCTCCATTTTTTTCAACTAACATTAGGAACCACTTACCTCTACAAGCATTGGTAACTACACAGAGCAGGAAAACACACGTTTCGTTAAGAAATACCCAAGGAACGTACAGGTTTATTCAACATATCCATTTTGGAAGTTAAATTCATACAGCTTTACTCTTGCATTTAACTCTATATACAGTTTAGATGCCAAAGAAACTGCAATTCAAACAGAGTTTGAATCTGCCAGACTGACTTAAGCCAGCATGCCTGCTTTAAAAATATAAGGGAGGAAGACTAAGGTATATTCAGACTCTAAAAGGACATGGGTTGCTTTTGGAAGGAACACAACTATGTACTTCTGCATTTCACCATTTGTATGTTTAATCTACTTTAGTGCATTTCCTTCTTTTAATTCAGGTTGCTTTTAAGAAGGCAGAACAGGTTTCCTTGCAAGGACTACGGTCAGATAAAAATCTCAGCGCTTGCCCAAAGTACAATACCTGTATAGGTACTAATGATTCTGGAGCGTTTACTGGTCTGCATTTTCAGAACACTACCCCGAATTCCCCACTAGATGGTAGCTGAACACTACGTTGATTGTGCGATGTTATACAGTCTACAGTGGCCACAAGTTCTGCATCAGTTTACAATTTTACAGGATTAAACACAATATCTTAAAAATAACATGTGCTCAGAGATGATACTGTCTTATGTTCTTGAGGATAAGAGGCACCTACATAACGACAGCATCCTGCTATTTAAGACTACTTTGGTTTCACGGCATTCTGCTTTGTTAGTTCAGTTTTGTTTGCAATAGTGGGCAAAAACATTTGCCAGTTTTTACAGTCAGGTATGTCTTTGGAGCACCTCTTGATTTAATGCATTTACTTCCTCTGAAACAGAATGCTTTTTATGTAAGGCTACTCATCATATCCCTAAAAATACTGAAAAATCCCAAACAGGTTTCTTCAAAATGGATAACCATTCAGCCAAAGTACTAACACCCTACTTGTATTCGTAGCCTGAGACTCACTGCAATTCAAACAGCACATCATTTATTAGAAACGGCTATAAAAGCAGAAACACTTCGTAGAAGAGTATTTGAAAAAGGCTTAAGGTGTTATTGATCATACTTATATCCCATTCCCAGGGTTTCTGACCATCCCAGGGTTTCTGACCATTCTCATCCCATCTGGCTGTGCGTTGGTTTAGTACTGGGCAGCAGCCCATGTACCCATGTCCTACAAACTAACACAGCAACAGCGAGTTCCTGTTCAACTGCAGCAAGTTATCGCTCTCGCAGCAACAACACTGTTTTTTCCATCGCATGCTTCCTTTTCAAAACAGGATGTGTGTAATAGCCACACAAATGAGAAGGTCTACAGCACAGTTAAGTTTTAAATACTTTGCTATATTTGAATAAATGAACTAAAAGACACCTTCTAGAAATAAACTAAGACTTCTTTGCTTTGTTTTCTTATTAGACAAACTATTACTTGCCTATTAGTTTTATAGAAGCACCCTAAAAGCAGCAGAGATAGCTCCCCATTGAAACATATTATTGAACACATTGTGCTGTCTTAATTGAGTATATTTGCACCCTTTATTTCCCATGAGAGCAAGGGCAGTCACCTGAATCATCCCATAACCAGCCCATCCTCTCCAGGATCTGAAGGCTGCCCCGTAGACTGCATTTACAAAGCTGTCTCACATATCATCACGCTTCTTCAAAGATTTGAGTTGAGGGCGGGGGGCGGAATTTGCTCACATATAATACAGTGTCCCCAGTCCAGTATTTAGCTTTGTAGCTACCTCAAACATCGAGTTGCTTTGGCAGCTACAGTAACTGAAAGGATAAACAACACTTGGTCAAAACTGAATTATCTAATATGCAAGGAAAGCCTCTATTCCACCTACTAAAATGGCTAAACAGAAAGAGTTCTTGCTCATTACTACAGGTAACAAATTAGAAGTTTTTGCAGATGTCACCCCTCAGAACACAAGTCTACTGGAAAGCAAAATTTGGTATTCAAATATTTCAGTAGTTAAATGGACTGTGCAGGAATACATTACGGCTTTATTTCATGCTATAACCACGTTACACAATATTAGGCCTACAACTGGTTTGGGGCAGGAAGACACCACTTCTAAAAGGAAAGCCAGCAATCTTCAAGCAATTTGAATACCTGTGTGGACAAATTCTGTATCAGAAGCAGCTGCACCCTCACACAGGAAGGAGGCTCAGCACAGCTTCTTCAGCATGCCTGAAAAATGGTTCCATAACCGAAATGTGGCAGTGACAGTGGTCACTCAGCACTGCTCACCGGTGACATGCTCAGGAGAATCATCTCCTGTCATATTTAATTAGTACTTCTATGAGCATCAGCAGCTTGATCCACCCCATCAAGCACTGTCAAGCAAGAAGAATGAACTGCAATTACTTCGCAGGTACACAATCGGGATATTTTAATTTTGTGGGTACTATTTTATCTGACTTCCTTCCCCACTACTGTGTTCTGCATTTCCAGTGAAAATGCAACAGAATGTTATGACTTGCAGTGGCACATAAAATAAATAGAGGGGTGACAGTATGTATTTTATTTATTTACCAGTTTTGGGGGGTGGTTTTGTGTGTGTTTTAGTTTGGTGGGTTTGTTATGTTTGGTGGTGTTGGTTTTTGGTCTGGGGTTTTCTTCTGTTTGGTTGGGGGGGGTGTTTGGTTTTGGTTTGTTTCATTGTATTTCATTTGTTTTGTTGTGGGGTTGGTTTGGTTGGCTTTTTTGTGGTTTGGGTTGGGTTTTGTTTGGTTTTAAAATCCGAATGGCTAAACTACACTAGCAACACTCTGTACTTACTTATGGTTCTTTGAGGAGTGGTATGCCTACCTCCAAAAAGTAACCTTCACAGATTTTGCTATGAAATTAATGTCAAGTCACTCTTGTTTAACCTCCAAATAGCAATATTAAAAGGGACTACTTCCTAATTACTTTTCATTAGTACTTATCCAGGATCAATCTAGCAGTGTACTCTCAAAGGAATGCCTACTTGGTATTTATTAACCTAAAAGAGTAAGATTGTAAACAGCTCAACAGAACACTTATCCATATATGCCTTGTGTCTCAATCCTCCCGCACCGTTCTGTTGCTGTCAGATACGTCTGTGTTTCTGTACACTCGGGAGGAGGAACCACGACAATCTGTTCTCTCTTTAGAAACACAAGCTGTGTTTGGCTGGCTGAAAAAATAGTCTGTCAAAGCAGTAAATACGTTCTCATAATTGACAACTTCACTGAACTAAGTTGAAGAACTGAGCTTTTTGAATTCTTAAGTGAGCTACGTCACTCTAAGCTTTGTGTGCATGCTTTTGGAACATCAGTTTGTTTGGGGTTTTTTCCATAGGAAACCTAGAACTAAGTGGTATTCAATCCAATTTTCCTATTAAAGCGGTCAACTTGTGCAGCTAGAAATAAATAAGCAGGCTCAAACCTGACAGTAAGTGTGTTAAAGACAAAAAAAAAAATACATAGGTTAGATATACATTAGGCTTTTCTAAAAGTGATTAGTTCAGCACACTAATGAAAGAGCTGTAGGTTAAAAAAATGGAAGTCAACAATACCCTTCTGAACATAGGGGTGGTTTTTTAATCCCTTCATAAATAACAGAAAGGAGAGTTTGAACATCCATTTAATGTATCCAGTCATCTCTTCTCTCCACTATTTTTTCCTCACAGAACATTCCACTGTACTCTGCCCAGTGTAGATATTTTCATAACAACCATGTTCTACCTCTTGGTATTTCACACTAAAAACCTTCAACTGCCCATGAAAGTTACACCTAGTGATTGTGAATCAGTACAAAGCAATTCAAAATAGAGTCCTATTATACAAACGAGACTCTACGAGAGTTGCAGATGCAAAGACTTAGAGCAGCTACAAAACAAATGTGCGTACTTAAACTAATGCAAAATCGAACACAATACAATGTAACTTGAAAGAACGAGAATAAAAAGCAGCATGTGTCCAACTTTGTGCTACTAAAATAAAAGAATTTGCTATTACATAATTGGTGTTATGGTTGCTGTATATACATGCACACTTGGTCAGTTTGCACTTATTAACTCATTCCCTTGAAGATTAAATAAAACTCTGCTGAATAGGTGTTCTAAATCTTGCATGAATCCCATTCTGACACTAGAGAATAACACAAGAAACAAATAGGCCAGTCTAAGAAGTACCTTACCACTAAGTTTCAAAGAAAAACTGTCCTGTCATTCTGTTGATTTTTTTTTTCTATGGGGGGATTTATGACACAGACAATCTAGACATAGACAACATATAACAAAATTTTGCAAATAAAGATGCTGAAAGAGGTCTGCGATTTGGATGGCAATGGTCAAATAAGATGTGCTTTTAGTCTGAGACCACGACAAGTTAGGGGAGAAATCAGCACTTCAGCGACACGCTCCGGGTGTCAGATAAATACACAGAAAAATAGCGTGATGCCCCTGCCAAGCCCTCGATCGGTGTGACAGGTTGTGACTGCGATAAACAGTATATTCCGGGACAGAAGGGTCTTCAGTTACCATGAAACATTGGTAATGCTTAAAACTAAATCACGATAGGAAATTCAACCACCAGTTCAAAACTTGTATGGCCGTAGTAACTTTTCAACAATAAGTAAAAGCTCCATCAATTCAGTGATAACCACTTCAGAGATTACAGCACTTCCATTAGAAACAATCTGGGGGAAGAGAGCTCCAACTGACATACAAACTTCAATAGTAGCGATTTCTTGGTACTACCAGAAAGTTATAGGGAGCTTTCCTTTAACCACAGAGGATGTTGGCAATTGGGAATTAGCTTCTTTTTTATTTTGCATCTGGTGGCAAGTTTTTACACAACGTGACCAACAGACTTCATAATGGGCTGTTGAGGCAGTGAATCGACCCTTTCAGCTGCGCAGAACCAGACCCTAACTGTGCAGAAAAACCTAGACACAAAGTCAACTGCGTCAGTTGCACTCAGCTTATTTCTTGATGAGATGGAGTCCAGTTACTCGAGTCTGTCAACAGCAACTGAAAGATTTAAGTCCCAGCGCGCAGCTCTCAATTCAACACCTGCTTGGGAAGTCCTTGATCCTTTTCTCTAGAGTTCAGTTAGCAGCTACTATAGATCAAATAAGCCACCTAGCATCTGAGGAAAGGTACCCTGATACTTCTGTAGAAACTGTGCTACACATGCTAAGAAAATACACCAAGGCCAAAGTGCCCTCCCCAAAAAGCACTGGCACCTGACTTGGGCTGTTTATGGCTATTTGCTCCTTGAACCAAGCAGAATGCACTTCGACAATTAATTTTAAATCATTTTTAAGATATGAGGAGGTGCTCCCAACACAGAGGCGAATAAAACACTCAAAAGGGAAAGAGGCAGAACTACCAAAAATGGAGGAAACAGGTAGGCTGGTAAGAGTAGGTGCTGAGCCAGGTAAAGGGGGAGTTTCAGGGCAACAGGTATCAGAGCAAGTAATCAGACACTAGGAGATCAGGCACTCCGGAAAATTCATTTGCACTGGAGCACAACACAATCCATGCCTTGGGAACACAAAATGAGTCTGTGTGTACCCCAAATAAGCAGAGCCTCCTCCATCCTTCGGGGTCTCCCTCTTAAACACTGGGCTGTTCATACAGTAACAGAGATGTACCCCGAGCAACCAATTCTCTGCAGAAAAAACCCACATAAAATTAACAATAGAGACAGAATTGTAAGCAGTGCATAAAATGAGAGAACTGGTGACTGCCAAGGGGTGGCATGGGGAGCATATGGAGGCATGAAACGTACATTGGCCCTTCAGCCTGGTGCAAAATTCATCAAACTAACATGACAATATTTAAACATATGGGAACCAGTTCAGACACCTGGACTACTTGACTAATTTGCCCCCAAGCTTCCCAAATACATCAGCTCCCGAGCCCTGTGGGGTCATGTATGGCTTGAAATAGAAAACCACAAAGCTCAGCAATATATTGTTAACACTGAGCTTTGGATAGCTGTTCTGGTCCTAAAGACAAACTGGATTAAGCAAAAATGTACTGACAATAGGTGTGGTAGGTCATTTTTGTTTGCTTGCTTTTGGGGTTTTTTGTTTGTCATGTTGAGGGGGCGTTATTTGGTTGGTTTGGGTTTGTTTTGTGATTTTTGGCTTGGGTTTTTTTTTTTTGGTTGAAGTTCTTATTGTTCAAACAACAACAAAAAAATCTTCCTTTTTGCCATTACTTTCAGAGCACTGCATAAAAAGAAAATTTAAATTCTTCAGCTAAATCCTGTTCTTGAGATCCTAAATTAATTTTTCTAACAGGTTTCCTTACTCTACTGAAGCACCTTATACCAGTTCTTATTCACTTCAGTAATCTTATTTCTCATTGTATATTTGAATGTCTGTTTGCTTCTACCAGCCTCTCTCAGCCCCAAGTCATAATCCTATAGTATATATGCTTTTTGAAAGCACATAATAAAACATATTAAGTACTAGTTTCCCTCAGTAGATTTTTATGATCCCTTTAGCTATTCACATAATTTGGTTCCAGACTTGCCTTGTCTATGCAGTCACATATGCTTTTTTTGTACTTTAGAGTTCATGAGTTTCTATGTCATTCAATAGGAAGTAATTTCAGAAGTGAAAGAGCCATTATGGAAAATTGTAAACCCAGCTTGTTAAAATTAATTTCTTCAGCAGGTAGACCCTGAAAGCCCAACCATTTGTACATTGCCAGTCTTCCATATTTCCACTGAGAAAAACAATTCTAGACCATAACTTTAAATCCAAAGAATGTGTGGATTAAAGTCAACCAATACAAAAAAATAAAAAAAGGACTCTAGAATTCAGACTCTACTTCATGTATTGACAACTTCCGTAACAGACCTAATACTTTCATTTTGTTTTACTTAAAGCACAGAACGAAATACACACCACAAAAGAATTTGCAGAATTAGGAACAATCCACCCGCAACAATTAATTATTCTTTCAGAAGTCAGACCCCAAGGCAGGAGAATGCTATCAAGTGTGAAGACAAGCGTGTTCCTCCAGCTGTTTGCCATACTTATTGGACATAATAAACTTGATATGCTGGAGGCTATAATTAATCTTTACTAAATGAACACTCATCTTACAATGACTTGCCTACTGAGCTGTCTAATGACACTTAAGGCTTTGATAAGTAAATAAATTAGTTCATTACGGTCAGTCTTGCCCTTTTTTTCAGACGAGATACCAGATTTCTTCATATAGCTTGCCTTGCTCAGTCATCACCAGCTACAATCCTCTGACCTGAAGCTGACAGGAGGACATTCCATTCCAAAGCTCTCAATTCCAATTTCTGCATTACTTTCAATTTTTTTTTTTAAAGAGTTGGCAACCGTTACTGATAAGAGCTTGGTTTTAAAATTCATTACATTGCAGACTAACAGTATGTTTTGCCTTTCTATTGCTAGATCTCATGGCAAGGCTTATGTCTCACAATAACGTGCACAAAAGTAAAGCTGCAGTGCCCTCTTGTGAGCAACCAAATCTCATTTTTGCATAAGTAGTTTTAGCATTGATGCGGTGCATGTTGAGCAGCATTTGTGCTGCAGACTGCCTTTTCTTAAGTAGAAGCGTGGCACTTGTTAAAAAATTATTTATATATACATATTAACACAACATCTAATCATTTTGAAATTGATAAAGATGTGCAAATTAAAAAAAAATATTTAAATTCCCCTGAATTTTACAAAAACCAAAATAGACTAATTTAATTATCCCTAACTTCTAAACAGGAGAAAACAAAAAGCAGTTTCTTGAGGCTAGTATCATGGATAACAATGTTCTTTTATGAAGTGCTACTAAAAGAAAATCCACAAAACCATATCCGCGTACACACGAGAAGCCTTTCTGCAAATTAAGCATTAAATACTGGACTCACAAGGACTGGCAAGGTAACTATTGGTGGAAGTTTAAAAAACAAAACAAACCCCACAAATAAATAAAGAAACCAACCAACCCACCCACCCCACTTCATGGTATGGAGAGTAAAAGCAATAAAGCAGTTGAACAATCAAATCCAGTACAGCCAAAATACAATCCTAATTCCTAGGTGTCTATGAGGAACAATTAGAAGATGGTGATAAAAGTCTGTCCAGGCAACGCATGCATAGTCAGATAGAATAAATATTAAAGATTTCTTTTTTAGTGAGCTACAGTTAAAAGTGAACTAAAAGTCAGCAGTTTAATTCATAGTCATCCCAAGGTAAATTTCTGTATTCCACAGCATTACAAAGTACAAGAGCAGTTATAATATTTGAAAATGTAGTGAAGTTTCATGGCATGAACAGAACATATCAAGGCATGTCAAGGATAAGAGGGTTATTAGGGGCAGTCAACACGGCTTTACCATGGGGAAGTCATGCTTGACCAACCTCATAGCCTTTTACAAGGAAATAACGAGGTGGATGGATGATGGCAGAGCGGTGGATGTGGTCTACCTTGACTTCAGCAAAGCATTTGACACGGTCTCCCACAGCATCCTCATGGCTAAGCTGAGGAAGTGTGGACTGGACGATTGGGTAGTGAGGTGGACTGGGAACTGGCTGAAGGAAAGAAGCCAGAGAGTCGTAGTCAATGGGGCAGGGTCCAGTTGGAGGCCGGTAACTAGTGGAGTGCCTCAAGGATCGGTATTGGGGCCAATATTATTCAATATATTCATTAACGATTTAGATGAGGGAATTGAGTGTACTATCAGCAAGTTTGCTGATGACACTAAACTGGGAGGAGTGGCTGACACGCCAGAGGGCTGTGCTGCCATCCAGAGAGACCTGGACAGGCTGGAGAGTTGGGCAGGGAACAATTTGATGAAATATAACAAGGGAAAGTGTAGGGTCCTGCATCTGGGCAGGAACAACCCCAGGTTCCAGTATAGGTTGGGGAATGACCTGTTAGAAAGCAGTGTAGGGGAAAGGGACCTGGGGGTCCTGGTGGACAGCAGGATGACCATGAGCCAGCACTGTGCTCATGCGGCCAAGAAGGCCAATGGCATCCTGGGGTGTATTAGAAGGGGGGTGGTTAGTAGATCGAGAGAGGTCCTCCTTCCCCTCTACTCTGCCCTGGTGAGACCACATCTGGAATATTGTGTCCAGTTCTGGGCCCCTCAGTTCAAGAAGGACAGGGAACTGCTGGAGAGAGTCCAGCGTAGGGCAACTAAGATGATTAAGGGAGTGGAGCATCTCCCTTACGAGGAAAGGCTGAGGGAGCTGGGTCTCTTTAGTTTGGAGAAGAGGAGACTGAGGGGTGACCTTATTAGTGTTTATAAATATATAAAGGGTGAGTGTCACGAGGATGGAGCCAGGCTCTTCTCGGTGGCAAACAATGATAGGACAAGGGGTAGTGGAATCAAGCTGGAACACAAGAGGTTCCACTTAAATTTGAGAAGAAACTTCTTCTCAGTGAGGGTAACAGAACACTGGACCGAGCTGCCCAGGGAGGTTGTGGAGTCTCCTTCTGTGCAGCCATTCAAACCTGCCTGGACACCTTCCTGTGTAACCTCATCTGGGTGTTCCTGTTCTGGCGGGGGATTGCACTGGATGAGCTTTTGAGGGCCCTTCCAATCCCTAGCATACTGTGAACACTAATGTGACACAGAAGGACCAGACATAGTACAATTGACTCCATTGACTAGGAAGCATATTTTAGAATTAACTTTCAGAAAAGTGACTGTGTTATCTACCAATAAATATATCGCTAAAAGACTCAGATTTTTCATTTTGCTAATATAGATTTGGTTTACCATCTGCAATAATAGTCAACCATTGAACAAAGACAATCACCAGCAGACTAAGCTGCACATCAACGTTTCATTAAGGTTTCCACAAGTAACATTTTAGGAGTTCTTTAAGTTTAATTTCACCATGTTCTTGCACTTTCAGATTGCTAAAGAAGTTTCACAGAAATTAAACTTAACAGAAGAAACACAAGCCAGAACATTTGCAAGTCCTTAAAAGTTCATCTTACCATTTTAACTAATCACTCGTAAGCAGATGTTAAATATTTGACTTCAGCCCGTAGAGTCAAGGTCCAAATGGACTTCCTTTGTTTAGGCCCAGATCCAAAGCATTATTTCAGCTCAATTTAGGCACACAGATCCAAATTGCTGCAAAATCCCCACGAAACAAAACATGTGGGGAGGCTGCACCTGCTTGAGCAGCTTTACTGGGATTGTCCACATGGCTTTAACCAAACCTCTGCTGAACCCCACAGCTCACCAAACATCAGCCTCAAGAGAAGATACTTTGAGGGAGGTAGATACAAAACTTCTTTGGTTTAGAAGTTTTACAAACAGTCTGCTACTGAAAATTGTATGGCAGGCACAGCAGTCACACTCTAAAGGTGTATTATACAGACCAACCAGACTTCTGGTCTAGAGCAGAACATCCAAGCTGATTACTGCAGTGCATATATTTCAAGTGCTCAACTACACAGCTTACAGAATTGAGAAATAGTAGCAGTTACTCCATAACACCTTAGGAACTCACAAGACAACAATTTGCACAAAGTATCGAGTACTGATGAAATTTACATAGCATTAAATTTATTTTACACAGGCCTTGAACTGCAGATCTTGCTTCTACATATATCAAGTTAAAAGCAAAGGGAAGATCACTCACTTCAGAAATTATTAACTTTTTCTGTCTAGGAGCAGATATATTTTAGTCTAAGTTAACAATACAGAACCATAAAAAACACACCCTTGCTTTCAGGTTCATGATTACTTGGCTATTACCTCAGTATAAAGTTGAGGTTTACTTACTGAAGCCAGCGCTGACAAGAGATTGAAACACTGCTTCAGCATTTCACAGAATCCCAGAATGTCAGGGATTGGAAGGGCCCTCAAAAGCTCATCCAGTGCAACCCCCCGGAGCAGGAACACCCAGCTGAGGTTACACAAAAGGTGTCCAGGCCGGTTTGAATGGCTGCACAGAAGGAGACTCCACAACCTCCCTGGGCAGCCTGGGCCAGGCTCTGCCACCTTCACCATGAAGAAGTTTCTTCTCAGATTTCAGTGGAACCTCCTGTGTTCCAGTTTGTACCCATTGCCCCTTGTCCTGTCACTAGCTGTCACCGAAAAGAGCCTGGCTCCATCCTTGTGACACTCACCCTTTCCATATTGATCACCATAAATGAGGTCACCTGTGTACACATACGCAGGCACATCACAAGAAGAGCCAAAGGCCACAAATGCAATTGCAAAGAACAAGTTTTATTTTGGTTACCTCTCTACTGGGGGATCTCCGAAGCAGCACCTAAGCTCCCATGCAGAGGTAACACAGCGGGGACACAGGCGCTGCAGCGATTCAGCCCTACTGAAGATCACTGGGCCTGCTGAGCTCACCTGTATTTCAGGGCTTCAGGCAGGCGCAGCTTCCCGCTCTTTCTCACAACAAAGCAGGAATCTCAGCCACAGTGATAAGGTGCCTGGAGTTTCCCACAGGCCTATGTAGTTTAACACAGAGGTTCTACTCATCAAGCACACAAGGTCAGTAAAACAATTAGTGTGATGTATGTGCTTTTTCTACAGACAGGTGCAAGTCACTTTGAGCATATTTACATATAACTAAACTCCTCGCCAATCTTACGCAACATTCCCATACATCACCCCTCAGTCTCCTCTTCTCCAAGCTCCAGAGCCCCAGCTCCCTCAGCCTTTCCTCACACGGGAGATGCTCCACTCCCTTCAGCATCTCTGTTGCCCTGCGCTGAACTCTTTCCAGCAGTTCCCTGTCCTTCTGGAGCTGAGGGGCCCAGAACTGGACACAATATCCCAGATGTGGCCTCACCAGGGCAGAGTAGAGGGGGAAAGCAACCAATGATAATCTGTAAAGCAACCAGTGATAATCCACATTTCTCAACAGACAAAAAGTTGACTGCTTGGTTTGGCATATTGCATTATTTAGATTCACAAACCAAATTTCTGAACACGTTCAAGAAACTTCTGAAGACAACTTAAGGATCTTGCATTAGAAAACAAGCTTCAGGAGAGCACGTTCCTGCCAGCCCTCCCAGCAGTCTAAATGTCTGAATGGTGGTCTTGTCACCGACCACATCAGCTGGTCCTTCGCTGTATCCGCGTCACCTGCATCCTCCTCTGAGCAACTGATGAAGATGTCGAACAGAACCAGCCTCAGTACGGATCACTCCCATATTCTACATCTGTTACCAGCATTTGTATAGAGTATTGAACACTCTCCACACCCAATCATCCAACCAGTTTCCCACTCATTCGGTTATCTACCCATTCGGAGCACGGGAGTACTGCAAGAGATGGTGAGAAAAGATTTGCAAAAGTTGACGTAAGTGGCACCCACAAAAAGCCTGAAATTTTATCATAGCAAAGTACTCCATATCCTGTAATATTAGCTCTTACCTACCAGAATAGGGACATCTTTAACTTCACTGGTAGCTAAAAATTCAGCTCTAATAGAAAATTAATATTGTAACAGCTTCAGAGCAAAAAAATATATCTGCATAAAGACCTCAAGAGGGCAGCAGAAGCTTTCTACACTTGGTAACAAGCCGGTCAGTCTTGTACTGCTGCGTTTGAGCACCCATTCGCACTGCTCAGCCATGCTCTGCTTTAGCAAGTCACATCAGGTAAATAAATGCCTCACACAAAATTAAGATCTCAACCCCAAACTCCTCAAACATCTGCCCACGACGACAGGGTACTCCTGAGGTAACACACATGCTGCGCTATGGGAAACAAAGCAACTGACAGGGTTTATTTTCCTGGCTTAGTAATACATAAAAAAGGGAATTAAGAGTAAAGTATAATATAATTAACATTATCAGGGGGTTTTTGCCTGTTTTGTGGCAGTACACGTCATATAAAGTCAGGAAACAAACAGTAATTTACACCAAAGTACTACATTAAAGCTTCACGTCTGTGGGATTTACTGCATAGACCACTCACAACTGATGACACTACACACATTATGCATCCTAACATGGACATCCACTTTACATAAAATAGTATTTCCAGCTGAATTTTCAGAGGTAACTAAAAATACCCAGTACATAGATCATACCCGTACTCATGAGTTATTACGTTTTATGACAAGTTAAGGGCCCACAAGGCCATCTGATTTTACAGCAAGTCCTGGACTGCAAAACAGCCTGAAGCCAAAACCCTAGGTTCAGTACACCCACACGGGATAGTCCCACAAGCCTATTGATTATGATCAGTAATCCTAGTTCTAGTACAACTGTTTTAGTCTGGAATTTTTTTTTTCCTTCAGGAGGATTCCTTCCCTACTACAGCCACAGAATACAGCAGCTGACAAACCAGTAACTTACTATTACATTTTAATTCATACATTCAAACTACCTGAAGCATTTCTAACCCTCCTTTCTAACTGAAGTGTTTTCCTACGTAGTATTTGAAACTAGATAAAACTCCACACTGATACTGCCCTTTTCTTCCCACTCCTTACTAAACTTTTACCAGAGGCTTTGAAGCTTTAAGGTATATCTAACTTTCCTATAGTATGTGCTCACCACTTTCACATCAATAAGAACACCAAAAACCTTGAACAGGGTGTAGAAGTGCCACTAATTCTCAATCCATCTTTACAAAGAAAACCTCACAGCTGTAGCTACCTAAATATCCCTTCCAGTCAACAGTCTTGTCTCACAATTAAAACCTAAAACCAGGTCTCTCCATATTCTGCTACCAAAGAAAAAAAGCAAAGGAAAACAACAGCAAAAAACAAAATTGAGTTCTAACAGCCCAGGCACTATCTCAAGTCAAGAACCAGGCACCTCTAGAAAAGTTGTTTGTACTTGTTTGGGTTTTGTTTGTTTTTAAAAAGCACACCTATACTTCAAATCCCTCATATGCTACCCCCTTCTCTTCTTTCCTCCTCATAAAAGCTACTTAGTCCCTAGTTCAGAATATTCTAGAAGCTTTCCTAAAATAAAGAAAGCAGTTCCCAACTCCAACTACCGTTACAGTCAGCCTAGGGACAATAAACACAAGTAACTGGTCCTACAACAAAAAGTACTAATAAAAAACGTTTAGCAGCACAAAACTTTAAAGAGAATACCACACTTATACTCAGCCCTACATTAAAAAAACAAGCAATGAGATATCCATTCAGTTTCTATAGACAGAAACAGATACAAAAGAACTGAATATAAAATGAGGAAAAACACATTTTTAAAAGGCTTTAACTACTACATTCACTTTCAGTACCTTTCTTACCACTTAACTTCCTTGTCTCTTGTAAAAGCCTTCTACGCTCCATCCCATTACAGAAAACTGCAGCAGGGCTTCAGGGTTGTCTTATAGAGCCCAATGAAACTCAGGTGATGCCCAGTCCTGTGCTCCACCTGCTCATCAAAACCACTCTGCTCTTAAAGGGCAACTTTCTTCCTAACACCAGTGCTTGAAAGGGTCCTGTTTCACCTTTCTCCTTTGAACGTGATCTTTACAGGCTGCACTTTAAGCCCCGATTCAGAAATCTCCTCAGTCTCAGCACTCAGATTCACAAACTGTCCTCAGTCTATCAAGCTATGAACTTCTGTCCTCTCAAATGGCAGCAAACCTTTGCCAAAACCTAAAATTGGTTACTGCCAGCAATCCCCTAAGAAATACACTTTGAAAATTTCTTAATGAAAACATGATTTAGTAAAAATATACTTTTTCAGCAAGCTCAGATTTAAAATGTTCTCCTTTCATGCTGTTTCATGACAGACTTTATTTTAGTACTACCATTATGGTTTAATCAATTAACAGTGTACTTGTGGCTGTTCACTGTGGCAAGCAGACAATCAAGACACAGGTGTAGGTGTTTAAGGAAACATCAATGGAAGCAGTTTTACAAATCAGCATTTTGATACCCTAACTGCAGGGTTATTCAGTTTACATCAGTAGTACCCAGCTGCCAGGTAAACTTTGAGGACATATCATCCTGTCGGTAAAACACTTGAGCTGCCAGGAGATTTCCATCTTACAAAGTAGATTAGTTGCACTTTTAATTAGCAATCAATTTTTTTTATTTGTTGCTGTTTATCACTGTGTGAAATGTTTATATTCAGGATTCCAGCTTCTCTTTCTGATCCATACTCCTGGATGCAATTGTTCCCCCACGCGGAGTCAGATGAATTAAATTTTACCTTAAGCTAAAAAGCTTTTTATAAGCATACCCTGGTTTACATCTGCCTCTGCAAGGCCAAGAGAGAAACCATCTGCTTCCGTGTCCCCGCTTCGCACCTGCGTGTTTCACATCTGCAGGTGTGCAGCGTAGCCGCTCATCGCAGGAGTTCCAGTGGAGGTTCCAGATCAAACCAACCTACAAACCGCCAGCCAGCAGCACGACAAAACAAGCAGAGCTCCCCAATTGGAGCTGCACGGGAAGTCATGATTCTGAATATTCTCAGAGGTAAAGTGACGCGAGCTTACCCTCACCCTGCAGACTTGCTGATGGTTCCAAAAGTCACGTTTTGTTCGCTGCTCATGCTGCAGAGGGAATGCACCCAGAACACCTCAGCGAGGGCCCGGTTTGCAGGACAAGTCTTCACTTGCATCACTGATTCCTACCAGGCTTTTAGAGCGTGTCTACGAAGACGTATGAAGTGTGGCTCTAATAGCAGCAATCTGTGCAGACAGCTGCTCTGCGCTTCCCGAGTCACACAGTGGCTACCGAGAAGGATCAAAGCAGTCGCTGTGGCAACACTGGAATCTCAGCAGCTGATTCAGTGCATGTGAACTTCATTCCAGCCCTGACCTCAATACCCCTGCAGCAGCTTTCATGGATAATCAAAGTACAGGAAACCAGGCAAGTGCAGCAAGCGATTTCCTCTGGTGTTTTTTTTTCTTGGAAAATTTTATCCCACACTCGCAGAAGGATAAAGGATGAGAGCCCTTGATTTGAGTACACAGGATATCTCCCTCTATAGACTACGAGATGTTACAAGGCATACACATGGTAAATCCTAAGGCAGAATAAACTGCTATAGGTCTATGGCAGTCAAGAACCCCAAAAATGCATGTGTTCTAACTCGGCTGTACATGGGACGTCTGAAGAAAAATAATTATGGAAAATAAAGCAGAGGACAGACATAGTATTCTTCCATTCTTACCAAACCCGACATTTTAGAAGAGTCATCTGTATGCTATGATGCATCAAGGCAGTGTAATTACATCGTGAAGCAGTGGTGCTGAGAAGACAAAGATGCCACAAAATGTATAAAACCTGCTAAAATTGTGATTGTTTGAAACAACAGTAGAATTTCAGAGTGATGATATAAAGTGGCAATAAGAAAGAAAATTTAACACTGCACAAAAGCAAACCCCAAAACTCATGAAATATTGACATGTTTAAGAAAATTAAGCCCAAATCAAAAATCGACACGTAATTCCATAGATTTAAGCAACTTGTTCTGTTTCTGTTGGTTTTTTTTTTGTTTGTTTGTTTTTGTTGGGTTTTTGTTTTTTTTTTTTTTTAATTCTAAGAGAATCCATCCAGACATTAAGTGTTCATGAGATTCAATGTCCTTTTGAGCAGCAGAAAAATCGGTCACATGATCCTATTTTCAGTCATTCGTGTGATTTATCATTCTAAGCCTGTGCTCTCAACTTATGACATTTCCATTCACACATCTACAGCTGAGAGCCCTTCACAGCATTACAATAGTGCTGATAGCTTTATTAAGGAAGTACTACAATTGGCTGACTAATTCTAATAAAAGGGTGAAGGCTGCCTTTTTCTGATAAAAGTACTTGCTTCTTTTTTTTATGGAGGTAAGAGTTGCTGAGACATATGTGTTTTTGTTTAGAAACCATTAGGTTTAAAAAGAAAAAAAATCAGGGATATTCATTTTTTGAAGCTGTTCTCAATTGTTAGTGAGAGAAAGGGGAATTAGAAAGAAGGAAAATCTATAGGGCTGGCTAAAAGAAGAAAGTTAGTACAGAAACTTCAACATAGCTGTTGAAAGTAGCCTTTCTGAACAGTCTGAGAGCAAGGTTAAAGTTTTAGCCATGAAAGAACTGAGACGGAGAAAGATAAAGGTACTATAAAGCTAAAACATTTAATTAAAGGCTTGGGTTTCTGATCTAATGCTGAAAAAAGTGACTACCTCACACTTGCATCTATGGAAGCTCAGTTAAGCTATTTAGGAACCCTGAAATCAACTAATGCATTACAATATGTAATTAAGTATACAAGGTACACAAGAAGGCTGATATTTGGCACAATTACAAACTAGTATCTTATATCCTAAATATGGAAGCAACAGGTTGGAAAGAATTGGAAGTATAACGCTAGTTCCCTGCTGGCAAGCTGCAGAAGGAAGCCTTAGGATGAGGTTTCTTATTCCCTCTGTGCATATAGTCCTCCCAGGCACAATATCAGAGCGTAGATACCTCTGGGAGTTTTATTGTGTTCCTGGAGTTCTTAATTTAATCTTCAGGTCAACTCTGCAAGAGTTATGGAATTGTTCACCTGAAGAGCTTTTTCTATTTATATGCCACTATAGATAAAACTACAAACCCTGTCAGTGATTCTCCTTTCAACTCCACTAGAAACTCGCTCCTCTGGCTTTTGGCTCCGATCTCCTGGAGGGAAATGAGTCCCGTAACAGCTTTGTAGCTCAAGGCACTTTAAAAGTTACTTGGGATAATATGAATGTGAGGCGTTTTGTCAATTGCTACTACTAAATTCCGATCTTGAAATCAATACTTGGCATTTAATGCACTTTGCATTATGTGATTGAAAAAAAAAAAAACAGCTCTGTAAAAGCACAGGGCAAGGCTTGTAGTTGACTCTGTAGGAATGTCTGTGCTGTGTTCACGTATTCAAGCGATGCACTTGACAATGGCTTGCTGTGCTGCACCTGAGGCTGTGCTGCCCTGCCGGGTGTGTTTAGCTGTGGAGGGGGAGCATCCAGCTCCCGGGCTCCAGTGCGAACTGGTGCTGCCACCGAGAGGTGACATTAACGGAGACCTGGCCACACGGGCTCTCCCTAGAGAGAAAGGGAGGGCAGCCTTACCGAGCTGACAAGCCCTATCTCCAGGGGCGGTGTTAAACGAACCCCAAGCGCTTCAATAACGAAACGGAGCCTCGGCGCGGCGGGCCGGGCTGCGCCCCCGGGCTGCACCGCCCTCCGCGGCAGGAACCGCCGGCAGCGGCTGCGGCAGCGCTGCCCGGGATTGGCTTCTGCCAGCGAAGGGGGCCATATTGGATCGGCTCATCCCGCCGCGCACACCATCTTAGCGGCTCCGCGGCGGCTCCCCCCGCCTAGGGCTGCCCCCTCCCGCGGGGGCTGCGGCGTGAGGCGAAGGTGTCTCGGGAAGGAAATTCGCACGCTCCCGCTTCCCCTCCCCGCTCCGCGCTCCCTCCTCCCGCGCACGCCCCTTCCCCTGCCCGCGGCCCCTGTCCGCCCGCCCCTTCCTGGCCCCGCCGGCCCGCGCCGCCGCCCCCCCCGCTCCCTCCCTCCCTCCCTTCCCCAGGCGCCGTGTCAGCGCGCGGCGGCGGCCCCCGCGCGGGCGGCCAATCAGCGCGGGGGTGACAAATATGCAAATGCGCCCCCCAGCCCG
>VWYH01001054.1:692372-785205 GCA_013399365.1 Pampusana beccarii | reverse complement strand
CTCCCCGCTTCCGCCCCTCGCCCACACCGGCTCGCCGGCCCCTCGCACCGCTCCGGCGGAGGCGGGAGCAGGGAGGGGGGCGGCGGCGAGACGAGCTTTTCCTGGGGGCGCCCGGGGATGCGGTCCCCGCCGCCCCCGGCCTCCCTGCCCCGCAGCGCGGCGGAGGAGGCGGCGCGGGGCCCAGGGGCGGCCGTGGGGGGGTAAAGTTTGGAGGGGAGGGATTTGGGCCTTCCCCAGGTAGCGGGTGGGGGAGAAGGCGGCGTGTCCTGCCCGTGGCCTCTTGCAGGTAAGAAGATGGCAGGGCGAAGGGGAGAGGGCTGGTCTGCCGCTCGGGGAAGCCGGAGGTTGGATGTTCGTCTCTCCCCCAGCGAGAAGGTGGCAGGAGGGAGGGGGCTGGGTGGAGGGAGGAACATCCCCAGCACCTTGTGTGGCTGAGGACGGGGGGGCTGCGGGGCGGGGAGCGGATGTGGCACCTTCCCAGGCGGGGACGTGGGAATGTTCGACCTGGTTTCTCCGTATAAAAGGCAATAGAGGTGGGCAGAGGAATTGAGATGATTTTGCGAGGCAAAGCCAAGCGGTGGGAAAAAGAGGAGCTGAGTTTGGCAGCGCGCTGACTTGGATCCGCGACAGCAGGAAACATGGGAGCTGGGAAGGGAATACGGGAGGGTGGACACGGGGCGAGGTGTGTCCTGGAGGGATGGAGGTGCCGTGCAGCCGCTGTCCTTCGGGGTTTCGGAGGTGCGCAGAACCCGCGGCGTGTGCCTGCAGGTCCCCGCTGCATGGGTGGAGGCTTCAAAAGGGACTTGGCTGTGAAAGGGCAAGGTTGGGATTTATGGACTGGCATTCTCCAGGTAGGGCCGCAAGCTGAATTCCTTCGGAGATGATGAGGAGAGGATTTTGAGGCTAGCTTGGTACTGTATGTATATAGCACTTTATTCCAGTGAAGTGGATAAATTATGCTATTTCCTACTGAGGCTTAAAGCAGTGAAATGTTAAAACCACTCCATTCCCTCTTCACACACAATTTTTTGTGAACAGGGATGAAAACCAGGTGAAGAGAGTCCAGAATGATCTCATTTGTCTGCATAGCTTTGACATTGAGGTTGATGCGCATACTTTCAGTTCATAAGAAATAGTTTGCACTTCTTGCTGTGTTTGTATCATAAGTGCCTTGAATCTTTAGCAACTACAAACTTCCTTCAGTTCATGTAAGTTGTTGAACTTCGTCAGTGTGAGAAAATACAGCTCAGTCTCCCACCCTTATGTAGAAGAGATCTGAACCCTTTCGTCTTGTAATACATGCTCATGGGGGGCAAAATAACAATCTGTGTAAAGGGGTAAGGTTTCTAGTTCTCTTCTTGTGTCTTCTTTGAGACTTCGTAAGAAGTAGCGGTAAGAAGTAATCCTCCTCTCAGGAAGACTAGGCCCATCAGTCCTGAGAGCCCTCTGCGCCTGTTTTTAAACCTGTGTCATTCGACACCATCAAGTTCTCATTTGGCAGGTGTGAGGTAGAATGATTATTTCACTTTTTTTTTACATGTAATCATTTATATGCAAATATAAGTATGTTTAGCATTCAGGGCAGAATATTAACGTTCAGTCATCTTTGAGCAATATGGATTTTTTTAGCCTGGCTCTGAGTTTTAATTTATTGGTGCATAGGTCAACTTTTTGCTAGTTTCTTTTGCAAGGTAGGCCTTTAATAATTATTCTTATCCTTTGGTAACTGTTAAAGAAGGAGTAGCAATTAGTATCTTTTGGTTTTACCTACTCACGAAGTTTCTACACATCCCCAGCCCCTCACACCTCCAACTAATAATGACTTTTTCATTGTTCTAGCATCTGGCAGATGAGGCTGCCAAAGCACCATGGACTTCAGTGCCCAGTTTTTGTAAACCAAAGAGCAAAAATTAATACACATGTTTTTGAAAGTTAACGAATTCAGGGATCTGTGCGCCAGGCCCTGTGTCTAAATCACAGGCACCCAGAGAAGTTAAGTTAGTGGGAACTAAGGTAGGATGTGAACTTCAGACAGCTCTCATTACTGCCCATTGTCAACTTTAACCTTAAAGTAAATGTGAAGTAGCTTTTTTTTTTTTTTCCCCATCGTTGGTGTGTAAACTACATAAATTTATTTTGCATTTAGAAGATGATAAGGGCAAACACATCACTAGTTACAGTGTGTCAGCACTGGTTTACTTTGTGCTAACTTGTTTGTGTTTAACCAAGTAGTTCTATTTATAAGCATTTATGATGCTCTTCATGATGAAGATGTATTAACTTATCTCACTCTGAGTAAAGCTGTCATTTATGTTGTAAAAAGAACCAGAATTTTAAGTCTTAAAATTTTTCAGGAATTTTGAGGAATCTCAGCACCTACTCATTTCACATCAGCTGCTGGTGCTGAATGCTCCTGAAGATTAGTCCAAGAATTCAGTCATGGAGAAATGTTGATGAAAGCACAGTGTACTTTTAAAAATGTCTTTTTAGTGATGTTATCTAAAAGATGTATGACATGAACCACTACTAAGAGACTACGGAGGCCCTAAACCAGGCATTGTTCATTCGTTTCCTTTTATGAGAGAGACAACTTAGTGATGCAGGCAGATTGAAACAAAAAGATTGACATGCGACTTTAAAATTGCCTTGTTTGTGCAACCCATAAAGTAAATAGAGCACTGCTGTTCTTACTTGCTTTATAGAGCTAGTTGTAAGATTTTTTGTGTGTATGTTTCAATTTTGCAATACACGTTTTCCCTATAATTAGAGTATATGTGTCTTTCAGACATTTCAGAAGTATGGTAAGCTGGACAATTATGTATTTAATGGGTCTGAATTCCTTGTAGTGCATTTTTTTCTTTTCTATCAGTCTTGTAGACGTAAGTCTTCAAACACTGCATCGTTGTCTGTCTTTGATACTTTTCGTGCAGTTAAGGATAAGTCGGATCTGATGGAGTCAAATGGCACGATCCCGTTCCATCACTGGACTGCAGTATTCTACTTCTTTGTGCCACTAGATCTGAACTAAAGTCTCAGTTATGTTTGGTACTTCTGTTCGTAAACCATCCTACTGAAATATTTTTCTGTGTTTAACTTAAATCAGGTAACAGTGTTCAGTTTCTTTTCTAACCGAACTAGTTTTGTGGACACCTTATTCTTCCACTGACCTGTGTATGTGTGTCCTTTTAATTGTCCTGCTTCCATCCAGCTATGGAGCTGTGAACTTAATGAACACGTAGAAATCTCACACTTACTCAGGCTCACATAGTTACTCTCATTGTATTTCCTAGTGCTCTTCCTGTAGTTGGGAACGGTGCTTCAGGAATGCGGGTACCTGTGCACGCAGAAGTGGGTCGTGGAGAAACCATCTGTTTATTTAGTCAAACATTCAGGGATTGATAGGTAGCATTGTTGGAAACATGTTAGGATATTATTAAAGTATTCTCTTTCCCCTTCAGCAAAACAAACCATGATGCTAAGAAGTAATTCTTTTGCTGATACAACAACCACCGGGAAGAGTTTGCAGCTCTTGCTTTGGCTGAAGGAACAGCAGGATTCTCATATTTTATCCGTCTGGCTAATTCATAAACGTGAGAGTAAGCTGGCCAAAAGTCAAACAGGCTGAACATGTGACTTATTTACAATAGTGCAGGGAGGAGAGAGTTGGGGTTTTTTTTTAGCAGTATTTTTTTTTCTGAAGTATTACATGAACAAAGTATAATGTAGTTTACAACGGCCGTATTTTTGAGTAACTGCAGTGTTGAAAACTTGCAGAAGGCCAACTCTAAGTCAAACACTTGTTAACAATGCAGTTAGTGAAGCTGTAGCTTAACTTCAGAAACATGAGCATCGTGGTAGTTATTTCAAAATGTATCTACAGCGGTATTCAGATGGATGCACGGCTACCTCCTAGAACGAGCTTTAGTGATCAAGTAAAAGGCCACTTTTGAGAGCACCTTGGAAGCGAGTTCCCCTTGCAGAGCTGCCTTTACATTATGTTCACTCTCTAAGCTGCAAGAAACAAGTTACAAGGGAGGAAGCATTTTTTTTAAACTCGGAATTCAGCAGAAATATATTGGTCTGATGTGACATCTGTCAGTGAGCAAAAGTGTCAATCTTTGACTTCATTTATGACCAAAGAGATACCAAATATTAATGTCTTTACGCCACCAGTGTATGTGTATCTTTTTTTTTTTTTTTTTTTTTAAGATAAATGTGTTTGGTTTAGTTTTAAATCAACCGTTGAAATTTGCAGGAAGATGGAAAAATGTTCCTATCCCTTTTCTGAAGACAGTAATTTTTGAATTTGCTCTTTCTCTGAGTCATATTAGAAAACAGAGACTCTGGTTACCAAATCATTTCCTTCTGAAGTGTGTTCTTGGACACTTCTCCTTGTGTTGCATGAGCAGTATTAAAAGGTTGGTTTACTCTTTTATGTTGGTCACTAAAATTCAGAAATTATTCCAAAATGTGTTCTGCAAATGGCTTTTGAAGAGTAAATGCTTTCACTACGTTTGAAACTTAATTCCTTAATGAAGAAGGTTTTAAGCTTCAGAAACATTACGTCTGTATAATGGCATGAATATCTACCCATCTGATATTCCATATGTTAGAAGAAATCTGAGAATTAAATAGGATATATTTTTGTTTTCAGTTACCCTGTAGTAAAGCCGTTGTAGTTAGTGGCTTCCAGCATTAAAAACAGTGTTGGGTAGGACAATGGGCCTGATTCCATATAATATGATTCCATATATATCTATTATATTCCATATAATATGATGTTGCAGTATCAACATGTAGTTTTTGGAAGTATTTTTTGCTGGTTTTCGGAAGCTAAACTAAAATTTAGCCTCAGAGCCAGATGTTTAGGTGTGTTTTTAAGAACTGATGCATAGATACCCTTGAGGGACAGGTGGGTATTGTCCCGTTGAACTGGGGAGGTTTTTAAAAAGTCTATTTCGTCAGGCTCTTGTGGCAGAGTATTGGTGTTATAGCAGGAGTCATCTGGAGTGTCTTGTCTATTGCAGGTGGATTCAGGAACGGGTCCCGAGTGTGCTGGAAACAGTGAAACAAGATGAAAAATGTTGTTTTGCTTGAGTTATTAGCAGTTTTAATTGATTTTCTGATTTGAGAGGAGTATATTGAACAGATCACTCCAAGTGTCTTGTTTAACATGTGTTTGAGAGGAACTTTTTTTGAGAGAGACACTTTTATATCAAATCTCCTTAGAAATAGTTTCTTAAAGAACTAGTATACAGCCTCTCTGAAAGGTCTGGGCTTCTGTTACATATGGAAGTGTTTGCGCCAGCTGATGTAGTTTGGAGTGGGAAGTCTGAACCTGTTCTGTTCCGTCGCCTACTGTCATGGGATCCTAATCTGGTTCTGTCGAGACTTGAAATGGTGTTGGTTTATTTTGCAGAGGAGGCTCGGAGCTGTCGGTGTCAGCTCTGTTAGTCTCTGCTCCCGAGTCGGGATCCACAGGCGTCTGTAGAGCAGGCGGGATCCTTCGCCTTCTTCTCAGTGGTACTTCCCAGGTTATAAACTCGCAGTAGTTCACAAAGATGCTTCTCGGGCCAGAACATGAGAATTATTGGAAGTTGGTGTGTTATTGCAAGGGGACTGTGCTGTGAAAGCTTCTGTCTCTGATGTTTTGTAATGAAATCTTGGTTTAGGCCACATGTGAAAATGAGAAGGCTTTTTTTTTTTTCTTCTGGTTTTGAATGCAAATATTTCTCTACATCTTAAAATGGCAACATGTAGTTCCTTAGTAAAGAGACCGGAATCCAGAAGCATGGTTTGTGGGTCTAATTTAAGGTGTAATGCTGCAATTTATGACTAAACTCTAGAAACCCTATAATGCTTACATCAGAAATCTGAACAGCACCAAGAGGACTTTCTTTTTAAACTTACAAAGAAGCTTGAGTACCTGTCTTTCTAGTGCCCTGTACACTGTAAATTACAAATACGTTACACTAAATATGTTGTTCTAACTCTTTTGACAACTAAAGAAAGCAAAAAGAGGCATTCATGTTCTGTACGATACGCTGAGAATTGTGGGCGGATCTCTTGAAGTTTGGTTTAGTGGTATTCAAACCTGAAGAAAAGAGCATTAGGAAGTTCTGTTATCCGTATTAGCAAAATAAGCAGGAACTGCCTCAAGTCCTGAAATCTATGAAACTCTTCACAGGTGCTTAGGAGAAGCAAAATGACAATAATGTTTAAAGAGCCCAACTAATTACTAGTGTGGCTTCCTTCAGTAGCCTTGTGGCCAAAGCCCTGAACTTCTTAACAGTTATTTTCACTAAGATAAACGGACTAGGGGATAAACTTTGTTCTTATCAAGAAGATTCTCCAAACTTTTGGGTTCTTTCTAGCTCACGAGCAATTGTAGCAAATTAAGATGTCGTTCTCCGTATTGGTTTTGTCCCTTTATTGCAATTAATGCCCACAAAATATAAATGGTGAAATAGAATGTGTGTATGCACCTCAGCCGTTTTAATGCAAAGTCTAATGGGTTTGTTTAACAAGAGGAAGAGTTAAAACTAAATGGGGAGAGTGTGCAATGTACGTGTTTGGTTCTGCGGGCTGGGCTTTGAGGGGAAGGTGGTAGTGGAAAAGAATAACTTCTTAAACTTCTGCCATTTAACTCTCTAGAGGTATTTGCCAAGACAGAAGCCATAGAAGCACACTAAATTGTTTTATGAAATTTAAGCGATGTTTTAAAAAATACCAATTGGGGCAAAGTAGTTATTCTGAACTAATTGAGATGAATAGCTTATTTTCTGCTACACTAAGGTATATAAAGGTCTGTGTTTTTGTGTCTAAACTGAGAATACTATTGTTCAAAAGTTTTTGTTAGTAATAGTGATGCTTTAGGATGCCATCAAGAACTTAAGGAAATCCATGTGCACTTAGGGAAATGTGTCTTTTTCTATCAGTATTTAATGAAGAAACTATATTAGTTAGACTGTGGAAGAGAATTTTTATAAAACTTTTAAGGTAGCTTCATATATATCTAGAAATGCTTATAACAAATGCAGTTCTGGTTCTATTTAATAGCATATGAACTTTGTCGTGTATCAGTACATTTTCCAAATTTGCAATTCAAAAGTAAGCATTGAGACTCTCTTCCAGAGGAGACTTTACAGAACGTTTTTTTACCGTGTCTCATTTAATGGATATATATACACACATATGTATTTTTATATATGTATATGTAATTAAAGTTCACATGCAATAAAGCTTATTTGAGCATCTGCTGAGATAGTTCCCACTTCGCTTCTTAAGAAAGCTTTAAGTTCCTTTTGTGTGTATTTCTCTTTGGCACTTAGTATAACATCAGGGGTTCTTCTGCTGTATAAAGTATTTCTTGTGTTTTACGTTTAGAATGATGTGTTGTAGATCTGATAAGTGTATATTTATTCATATATGTTGTTTTCTTCTTTTCAATGTAGGATTTTTCAAACTTTTAAGTACTCCACAATTGTCTCCATATTGGAAGCTGTTCAAGCAAGTGGGCACTGTCCTAAAGAGTAAGAAACATCTTTTTTTCTCTTTGTTTTGAGGATTCACAAAGAATCCAGTTAAGGAAGGATCCAAACCAGCTATGTTTTGGATAGCCAAGAACTTAACACAGTGTTTGTCTTATTTGGTAGTTACGGGGGAATTAGGTTTCTTTTTTATACTGTTGAACTCTAAATTAAAAAGCAATTTTTGAATGCATCTATTCAGTTAATTTAGATGTTGTAAAACCTTTATACTATAGCTTTGTTTAGTGAACAAATAACTTTTAAATAGACAGAAGTTTAGGAATTAAAAAAATGTCAGAATGCTGTATAAAACCTAACAGTTAAATAGTTTCAGACTTGATTGTCCTTTCTGGATGTGAGGAGGACTTCTGCGTGATGGGAGTTCCAGCACAGAACAACAGAACAACTGGAGGAAGTTTTCTGGCTGTTCTGATACAAAATTCATGTCATTTCACATAGAGAGCAAACAAATATGGAAATACTTTAGCAGCCTTCACTTACACGTGTGTTTGGGCACATGCTTATTGTTTATGAATGTTGGAGAAAAATCTTTGCATATTATTTAAGTCACTCTATTAATGTACAGCAGAGGTAGTTTAGCAACCTTGGAATAAGTCTTGAAGTTACTGAATAATACAAGGAGGATAAATCTAATTATTTATGTACCAAATTAGTACTGAATAAATTTTTTTACTGGAACATTGCAGGCTTTTGATAGCTGTTATAACCAGTTTATGTCTTTGACATGTTACAACATTGTCTCAATGATGTGAGGAGAAGAAATAATCTTTGTGTGAAGGTCTGATTCTTAATGCAGTGATATATGCTAGCATTGTTAGAGGACAAAAAGCAATATGCCAAATAATTCAATAAGCTAAGGCAGCCTATTCTCTGACTGTATCTTTTAATAAAGATTAAAGGTTGAACTGTATTAATATTCTTACAAAGCTGTTTAAGAGTTTGTCACCAAGAAGCTGTATTTAGGGAAAGGGATGTCAGTATTTATTGGAATTGGAGGATGGTCTGTGCCTTGGAGAGAATGGTTGTGTTTTTGAAAGGGTAGCGTTGTTTATGGAGAAATAGGCTGGTACAGCATGTAAGTTCATAAACCAACTGTTTGTTTCTCTTTTAATGTCAGAGGGTGTTTTTATTTGCTTCGAGGCTTTTACGCACAGGCCCTAGCAGCCTTTACTTTCACCCCATGCGTGTTTTATCTCAAGCTGAGCAATGCTTTGAAGCCTCTTTCAGATGAACCGAGAGCTCCTCAAGTTGAGCCAGGACGGGATGAACCTGTCAAACCCTGGAGGGCCGCGTCAGTTCTGATCGGCACGGCCGTCTGTCAGTGCCGAGCAGCTTACCGCCCTTAAAAGAGAATATCTACGGGGCTTTTTGCATTGGCACGTTTAAAACCTGCGCTTGGCTTTGCCTATTTATCAGACATTAATCCCAGTGTTCTTGTTTTGATGGTGTCTGAAATTATTGAGTTTGAATTATTGCATTTGAATGTATACTCCTGAAACTGGTTGTTGTGTGACTTTACCATGTTTCATTTTCAGGTCTCTAATGATGAGATATCCATCTGGATTTAAAGCACGTCTCTGAGCTCCTTAATTCTTCATTAAAGAGATGTGTTCTATATTCATGGGTAAGGATATTTTTTATCTTGACTTGGCCCC
Organism: Pampusana beccarii; assembly: GCA_013399365.1. Taxonomy (NCBI): domain Eukaryota; kingdom Metazoa; phylum Chordata; class Aves; order Columbiformes; family Columbidae; genus Pampusana; species Pampusana beccarii. The sequence continues at coordinate 776,000 of VWYH01001054.1, read as the reverse complement.
CTTTCTTAAAAATCTAGTGATATATTTTTAATTTGGAAGATTTCAGCAGCTGATTTTTATGTTTTATACGTTAATCAGGTACATTTATAATATAGGGTTCTTTAGGTGCCTGTGTAGCTCGGAATTAACTTTGGAATTCGTATATCTAAGTATCAGTGTTCTAACTAAATCACTAACTCAGCGTTACAGATAGAGAAATATCATGGTATATAGGTAAATAATGTAAAAATTGGTCTGTGATTTGAGATTTCTGATATATATAGCAGTTCTACAGGCCATAATTGTGCATCTCCCCATACGTCTTTTGAATTTGGAGTTTTGGGAAGAAAGAGACTCCGTCCTGGAAAGCAACAAAAGGAAAGGATCTGAATTTTGCGCAGTTAAAAACCACTACCTTTTTCAATGCTATAAAACATATTTAATCTCAAGAAACTTTGTGTTATTACACACTCATGGTTCAAAACAGTAGAAACACAACAACCAGAAAAATCTCACCAGAAAATATGATTTTTTCTAAATACTACTAGTATTTTTAATTTTTGTAGGGCTCAAAAAACCACTGTGATTCCTTCATAGATTAGAGAATTTGTCATGTGTTCTCTCCAAGTATTGAGCACTGCTTGCTGAAATATAATTTAGAAACCCTGTTAATTTACCTTGAGTTAAAAATTAATGTTAAAATGGATCTCTTTAAGTATATTAAGTGGCCCAAACATATTCTGTGGGGCTTTCTGATACCATACTGCTTCATACAGAGAGTTCTGTGATATAATTACGTCTTGGAGAATGGTAGAAATTTGTCGGTAGTTGCATTGGAAGATGGGTTTTCTTTCCAAGTGAGGTGTCATTGCTCGTGTTGGTTGACTCAAACTTTTATGGATGACCATAATAATTTTAATTGAAGACCATCAGTTTCAAACCTTCCTCTTCGGAATCTTCAAATCAAAATACGACGTACTTAAGTTACCTTTTGAGTATTTATCATTATGTCTGTGAACTCTGTAGCAGAATAAAATCCTTAATGAAACCAGTATGTTGAGGGTATGACTACTAAAGGGATGGCTCATTACTCAAAACCAATTATAAATACATACCAATAAAAAGCAATTTTAAAATAAAATCATACATATTTATCTATATAATTGGATGTGGGTTTTTTAATTTAATGAAACAAGCCACCTAAACAAGTCTTCTCCTAATTTTAGTGATACCAATTAGAGAAAATGCACCTTTTCAATCCGTATTTAGCTACAGATACCATGGCACTCTTGTACAAAGACTTACTTATTCCTTTCTGTTAGGGAAGAAAAGAGTTCATTTCTACTAAATGTTCTGGGTTTTTTACTACGTTTCTGGGATTTTGAGCAATTTGTGCTGTCCCTCTGTGCATTTTAAATTTAATGTGTACATTGATCTTTAAATCTATAATAGAATATCATTTATATTGGCGTGTCAATGGGAAGTAACTTCTGTACTGTTTAATTTACTGCAGCTTTTTGAACTCGGCTAAAGCTTTAGTTGTAGATTAATCTGACAAATAATGATAGTGTAATTATCTTTTATTTTTAATATTGAGAGGGAGCGTCACTATCAGTTTGGAATATCGTGCAGGTATCTGGTTTTTAGCATCCTGTGTTTCCACCTCTTCCGACAGCTCTTTCCCTCTGCTCATAGATGGGCACATCAGCCAAAGCCACAAACCTGTTGCGCTGTCGGATGCTACGTGGGATTTAGCAAATAGAAGGATTGTTTCAGTCTCTTTGGCAGATCTCGTGTTTGGAACCACGTCTGTTCTGCCCCGTTGTGTTGCTTTCTTAAAAAAATAACCCAAGCAAACCAAAACCGACCAGCACACACAGCACACGTTGTGTGCGTGTGATGTAAAACTCTTCCCTAGTTACGACTGCCTGTGCTCTCACCCCTTCTCAGTCTGCCAAAGTGGGAAAGTGTGGATGTCACGGTAATGTGCGGAATCTTTACCTGATTTAGTTGCTTATACCAAGAGTGGCTTGTTTTCCGTTGTCATTTCATCAGAAGTGATCAGCTATGCAATTAATGAAATAAACCACCTCAGTAATTTTTATTATCTTTTCTTTGACTGCTACTCCCACTTCATTTTTTGGAAAGCAAAATTAGGTGTCTTTGTTCCATTCTGTTTTCTTAGGTGTTTGTTCTTTTTTAACGCGTTCTGTAAAATATATCTTTCTTTCTTTCTGTCTAACTATAGCTTGTCTTTTTACAACCCAGATCTACCGCACGCTAAGGTACTATAAAAGGGGATCATGTCTTTGAGACTTTCAGGCTATTTCTTCTTGGTCAGTTGTTCTGACAGGAGTAAAGGATTGTTATTAAATTCTGATGGACAATCAAAATGGAGACATTTCTTTTTTTTAATTTATTTTTTTCCCTTTTTGTAAGTAGTTGCGTCAGCCATGTTAATGTGAAATCTCAGTTTCCTAACCGTGCTCTGATCTGGATTTGTTCTTGTCGCACACACTCAGGGAAAGGAACCAAACTGGGCCGAGTGGAGCCACTTTCATTTCTAAGTGGTTTTGAATATAAGAAGTAAAATCTGAGAAACATCTTCAAGTTTAAAAGAAGTTAAAATTACAGTAGCAGTACATGAAAGCTGCTTTTGCAGGTTAAGAGCAACAACAATAGTGCATTGGTTTATATTCTGTTTGCAATTGAAAAGACAATTTTAGACCATACAGAATACAGCACTGTTTTTAAATGAAAAACATGGGTTATGCAAAGGTTAGTATTCTTCCATTCACTTGGACTTGTAAGATCTCTTTTAATACGATTTCTCCTGTCTTAATACTTTGTTTTAAATCTTAAATTTAAAATAGATGTCTTAATGTTAAGAACTGGTAAATTAAAGAAAGTATAGGTTGTGCAAGACACCAAATGATAACAGTTGGCAATCTGAAAAAAAATAACTTGCTGTTTAAGTTTTAGATGCTTTAACATATCTGAAGATGGTGAACACTGAAATGTGTTTCAGCTTAACTTGAGGGATACTGTTGATGTTTCCTGGTAATTAATTTTGTAAAACGTCATGTTATTTAAGAAACAAAATAACAAAACACCAACCAAACCAAATGAAACAAAACCCAAAACGAACTTTTTTGTTGTTGTTCTTTTCAGGATAGTGAGTCTGATGTGCAATTTTGGCAGGTAGCTGTTAGGCAGTAGTTACCCTGGAGTAGTAGTGGCCATCGTTCCTGTTGCTTAATTTTCTACATAAATTCAGCTTGGTTGGTACAAAGTTGAGAGCTGGAAATACAAAGGGAGAAACTAAATGCTAAGAAGAAACATTACTGAGTGTCTCTGGGTTCCATTACATTTGAAAAACAACAACAAAAAAATACCACTGCAGAAAATTCTAAATTTACTACATGTTCTACAGTTGGTAAATTTTGTTGAAACCATTCTGGCTGATAGGGGGCAGTAACTTCTTAAATTGTGGTACCACATCCATAGTGTTCCAGTTGCTTCCTCAGGTTGTACCTCTGTGGTGCTCGTTTGATTGTTTAGAATTGATCCAAGCAGTCCTTAGACATGGGTGTTGTCGAAGGATCTTGCAAACTTTAAGCTGGGTGAAGATTACTATTAAATCCGTGCACAATAACGGTAGAGAATGTAAACAGATAAAGTATTAGAATTAATTTAGGTTTTACAAGAAGTATAACTTCATCACAAAATCTTAATGTAAGAGGGCACGAAGATGCAAATTTTACAGCAATCTAGAGTAAATACAATGAAATTACTTACAATAACAGTGATCATTTGTGGTGAAATGTTTAGTTTAGACAAAACAAAGATTTTCCTCTTCGAGGAAGACGGAAGAGTTCTTTTTCCTCTCTTTTTTTTTTAAACACATTCTGCTTCTTTACTGTAGTTTGCTTCATTGAATAGGGATTCAAAACCAGTTTTCCCATTCTGATTAAAATGCAGCTCCAATAGGAGCTTATCTATGAGAAATATTTTGGAACTGTTAGTATGAAGCGTTGGCTGCCATTGCCTTGTTAAACTTGTAGTTGTCAAGTCCAATAGATGAAAGTCTTCAAAACGTTGATTTCCTTGAATGCTTTTCCGGCAGCTGAAGGTAAAAGCCAATCCAAAGTTTGAATTGGTACCATGGATTTGTTTGGGGAAGGAGAAGCCTGGATAAAAGCGCATTAAAACATAATTGTAGCTGCTGTCATATTCTATGTAAGAGAGAGTAAGGACTTGGAGAAGGAATCACTTACAGAAAGCAGGTAAAAAGTTTCCTGTCAGAACTTTTTTGTTTCATTCAGTTGGATGTGAGGAGTCAGGGCCGATTTTTGTTTGTGGTTTTTCAGTTTGTTTATTTGGGGGTTTTTATGTGTTTTTTGTTTTCAAGGAAGGGACAGAACAATGGTACTGGTGTTCCAGTTCAGTTCAGAAATGCATCACAGTTTGTCTTCATATGCCTTCACAATTTGCAAGATGGGCATCTAATGTTCTCAGATTCAAGTGTAGCAGAGAGAAGCAAAAAGGACAATTGCTCAATAAATTTGGAAGATGACTTTGTGTGACAGGCTGGTTCCTCCAAATCAAATATCCTTGAATTTCCGAGTTATGCTTTTCTGTAACTTGGGAATCAAGTGATGACTTTTGTAGACACTGAAGAAAATGGCTAGGGAGGGGTTAAAGTACTTCTCTGGTCAGAAAACAAGCTGTCTCTTTTTTTACCTCATGATCTTCTCTTTACAGAGAACCTTTCTTTTCTTCATAGTAAATTACATAGGTCTAATTAGCCCAGAGAGGTTTCTCATGTATCTAGCCTTCCGATTTCTCGCTTTGCAAGTTCATCTGTGCTATCCATCTATCCGTCTTGATCCTTGAAGTGGAGCTGACATCTTCAGGGTTTGGTTCCTTTCCATACCTACTGAGATTTGTTTTATAAAGCCCTTGCATTTTAAAAGAGAGTTTGTATTACATGTTTCTTCTTTCCTCCTTTATTTTCTCCATGCTGAAAGAAAGGAGGAAAAACTAAGCTGAAAACCATTTGTTGGGTTTTGAGCAAAGAAGCAAAATACGGGTTATCTCTGGGGATAACACAGGAGCTGTATGCGGCCTGCTGAGCTCTTAATACTCAGTCTCAATGTGTAAACTTTTATTGACACAGGCTTAGAATTTGAGTTTTTAACAGTTGAGTCCTTGATAGCCTGGAACATGACATTTTACACATGGCTTCTACCATTTCCATCTATCTTTCCCCAGATGAAAGTTTCTTTAATTAGATCATCTGTTGTGTGTCTACGATATTCTTTCCTCGTACTTAATCTGACTTGGTTGTCTTCTCTTAGCTAAAATAGCTCTCCCCTGACTTATCTTTTGAGTTGAAATATCCTGAGATGAGAGAGAACTGTATTAGAACCCTGCACATCATCTGCCTGGATCCTGATGGTGGTTTATCCTCTGTTGGAAGGTGTTTGATACCAGGGAAGTCATCATTCTGTTGCTTTTAATTGTAAGCAGACAACTTAATCAGTGTTGGAAGATAATGGGGTCTAATTTATGTTAGACTTGGGATGGTAGGAAGTCCTAAATTTAAGCAATAAGTTGTATATCATCTGGAATCCACAGCTACTTTGCTGTGCTGAGCTGTCACCTTCCTAAGCTTCTCTGTGTTTTTTACAGCGTGATTGTTCTCTGTACTCCTCGTAATTAACACTCATACCAATCAATACTTGGGAGATGTCACCAGTTGGTGTCTTTCACTGTGATACGGGATCCATCTGTCCTCCTTCTGTGTAGACCGGAAGTTTTATGTATATATATACACCCAAACGCTCAATAAGGTTTATTAATTTAGGTTAGGCTTTATTCTGACTATGGGCACAAGGCTCGATCATTAGACTAGTATAAGCAGAACAGGTTTTCATCAGCATGTCAAAGACACTTTGGACTTAATAGGTTCAGTACAAGCCTTGTCCGTCAGAAAACATTTCACATTTCCAGGGTGTCCGTTTCTGGAAGACTTCTCTGCTCATCGTATTCTTAGGAGAGTTCAGTAATGAAGAGTTGCAATTGAAATGGAGGGAGAGCATGAAAGGAAGTTTTACTATTAGTGCTATTAATAGCAGGGGCAGGAATTAAAAGCTGTGGCTGTTTTCTTTCCCTTTTTCTTCATAGTAGATATATGGATTGACAGGCTAAAGGAATGATTATTCCATGAAGATGCTCATTTTAAGTGATTGTCATCCTGTTTGAGAGGCTTACTAGTTATCTGGAGAGGTAAATACCAGGCAGACATTTTCATTCATTGCCCATTCTGTTTGATTACACTGGGAATGTGCAAGTTTTTAGGCTAAAGTTAAACTAACCATCTTTCTCAGCTGTCTGAAATCCCTGGTTGGAAGCTAATTAATTGGTGATCGCTCAGCAATGCTATGAATAAATAAAAAAGAAAAGCAACTTGTGTTTCAAGACTACGTAAGTGTGTAAATTCTGTTGTTGAACCAAAGGTAGTTCTTTTCATGTGCTCCTCTTTGGTGTGTCACTGTATTCATCCCCTTGTCCTTCGTTTAAATAAGAGCTCAATCGTGTCTTTAAGTGAGATAGAATTTAGTTTTTCAGAATCTTGCTTAATGCAACTTAAATAGAAGAACCAGAGTATCTCATCTTTTCCTACTGAAGTCAAGGTAGCTTTGTTTGTAAATGTTGTTTATAACCTCTCAAGTTTCTTGCTTAGACAGACAGAATTATTGTGTAAATATTGTGTATTACATGATTTTGTTCTACAAGTACATTTTAATTCTGGAAAACTGAAACCGCAATTCTGTTACAATTTGATAATTCTATGAAAATGGTAAAGGAGAATCTAAAGTTGTGCTTAGGCAATAGAGCAAAGTGAATGAAAAAATGAAACCGTTACATTTAAAGCACCAAATATTGCTTTAATTACATAAAGGACGAAAGCGATAAATGCCGCACAGAGCAGCGAGTATAAGCAAAAATAACTTCATTCATTTGTGCTTTAACTAAACTGTAATTACGTGAAGAAAATATCAAAAATCTCTAACAGTTCTGGGGCTGTAAACAAGTGATGAGGAGAGTCATGGAAGTAATTTTTCTCTCTTTTTTCTTGTCTTCTATAGGATGCTTTAACACTTTAAGACAAATGTTTAGTCGGAAGCACTAATGGATGTTGGCATGCCGTGGATAAGGTGGTGACCGCTGGATGTCATTTGTTTCTGTTCACTGCAGAGAGCCAAAATTGACTCCATTTGGAGTTGAGAGCAAAAGCAGTACAGACCTATCAAGATGACTGATCCTATGATGGATTTTTTTGATGATGCCAATCTTTTTAGTGAGACATTAGAAGGTTTGTCAGATGATGCCTTTGTTCAACCTGGACCTGTTTCACTTGTTGATGAATTGAATTTGGGTGCAGAATTTGAACCTTTGCACATAGACTCATTGAACCATGTGCAAGATGCTCAAAATCAACAGAAGATGAGCGAGTTTGATCAGCTGAGTCAGTACGATTCACTGAAACTTCACTCAGTAAATCAGTCCTTTAACAGCTCGGCTGACAACGTCTTATCACCGCACTCTCAGTTCAGCTGTTCGCCAATTCATCCGCAAAACCAGTCCAATGGGATGTTTCCAGACGTGGCTGATGGGAGCCCTATGTGGGGTCATCAAACTGCCACGACCGTTTCCAATCAAAATGGGTCCCCCTTTCACCAAGGACATTCTCAGTCTATGCAGCAAAACAAAAGCTTTGTAGCACACCATGACTTTGCCTTATTTCAGGCTAACGAACCGCAGCATCAGTGTGCCTCGCTCCGGCCGCCGCCGAGCAGGGGCAGCGCGGCGCAGGATGCTCTGAGTCAGCCAAAAGACTTCATGGAAGTGAACGTGTCCACGTCTCACAGAGTCAGTGTTAACCACCCGCCTGCCGTTTCCAATCCATCCACCTCACAGCAGCCTCTGTCCGTTCAGCAGTTTTCCCAAGCTGCGAGCACTTCGATACATTTCTGTGGGAATCAAGAAGGGAATTTCGATGGACAGTCCCCAACTATTACTCCGTGTTCTGTCAATAATAGCCAACAATTTTCATCTCCCTATTCTTACTCTAACAACCACATTTCTCCTACCAGCCTTCTTCAGCCTACGACAGCTCTTTCTACCAGCCAGCAGACACACTCGATCTCCGACTTCACTGGAAGCGATGCCTTTACATCTCAAACAGGGACCAAGCAAGAAACGACGGAGCACATGTTGAATCCTGGTACACCTTTGAATTCAAATAGTTTTCAAATGTTGCATTCTGCGCATCCTCAGGGCAACTTTAGTAGTTCAAAACTCTCTCCTGTGAATATTAGTTTCCCAGCTTCTGCTGGTTCTGCTTCTCAGATAAGCCATTTCACCGACCCTATAGAAAGCAACGGTTTTACGTCTTTAGATGACAACTTACTTCATCAAGTCGAGACTCACAACGAACCGTTTACGGGACTTGACCCAGACGACCTCCTCCAGGAAGACCTTCTGCCGCAGTTCGACGATTCCGCCTTCGTTCAGGATAGCACAAGCCACGTTTTGGAGCATGACCTGGACCACCACATCACCCCACAGCCAGTACCACCCTCTCCTGACCTCGTTCGGGCGCAGCCTCCAAGCCAGATCCATCCTTGGCACTCTTCGGTTTCTCATCAGCATCCGCAGGACCGGGGTCGTGTCACCTTGCAGGGACAGGTATGGAGGGATTCGGGGGGCAGGGGCTGAGGTGTTGGATTTGGTTGAGCGTGTGCTGAATCACGGCAGCTGAAGTCTTTGAGCTGTTCTTTGACCCTGGGGAAGTCTAAATAACAGCTAGTTTAGGGAAAAGAAACCCACCCTGTTGGTGCAGACCTTGCTTTCTCCTGTTGTTTTCTTACCATTGCTGAAAAACAGATTTACATGACCTGAAATATTTATTCTGAGAATATGGTGCCGGTCCTTCTGATGCTTATGTTTCTTAAGTAGAGCAGAGAAACTCAGTTGGTTTATGGTTTTGGTGCGAATATAATGGCTTATTGTCTTTTGAAGTACTTATAGCAAGATATTTGTAGGAGCTTTAATAAGGTTTGTGTGGCTGATTTACTGCAAGAATTGCGCTGGTTGTGTTGCACCTTGGTCCTTTCCTTGGTGTCTTCGTGCTTGTTGGCTAAAAATACAAAATTTCTTGTTGTTTTTGGTGTGATTAGTAATGATAGAAAACATATAAAAGGGTATGCCTATGTTTGATTCCATTACTTTCGGCAAAACCAGAACCTGCAGTTGTTTTAGTGTAACATGCACATCTGCTGCAAGTATGAAAGCCCTCTGCACAGAGGACAAGGTAGCATAAATATAATATCGTACTTTTTTAATGATGTGCAAGAGAAACACACTTTGCAGAAAGCGTTTTTGAGATTATCTGAGAGAAATTAATATGGTATGAGCATTGAAGAGCTCAGAAAGGAAATCCTTCAGCCTTACACGTGGTTTCTCATAACATAGTGAATTTTCAGATGGTTTTGAGATATTAAGTCCATTTTTTTTAATGGTGATCTTTACCTTCATTTGTATCACCATCTTGTCGTTTATAGGAAGCATGTAGGTGTCAATAAATTGAACTACAGACTGGTGTTTCTGGATTGCTCTGGTCTCATGAAAATAGCTAAGCTTTCAAAAACAAATAGGACAAGTAAAGTTCGAAACCTCAGCAAATGTGAGATTCTTGCACATTTTTCAGCTCAAAAAAAAATCCTAAATCAAAAGAATATACATCTTGAATAGAGAAGACACTTAATAAGCAAAGGCACAAATAGTTATTCTTTCAGCTTTTAAGATGTATCAATCTTTAAAGCTATTGCTCTGGCTTTGGAGACCCATTTAGTGGCTTTCCTTGTTAATGCCTGAGGAGTGGTATCAGTGATGGCGTTACCTGTGAGTTCGTACCTTAACGTTCTCACAGTTTGGCTCTGCCTGGGAGCTTTCAGCCCCAATTTGGTTTGGCAGGGGTGACTGAGACTTCTTCCCTTATATGCCAAAACAATATCTAATTTGGCAGAGGGAGCTGTAGCTTCTGTGTGCTAAGTGCACATATTCAGCTGCCATCGCTGGTTATCTGGGGTTTCCAAAATTGTGGGACCGTCTGTTGAAATCCATGTACATGTGAACAGTGAAAGTAGGAATTTTTATGTTAAACTCCTGTTTTAAATTCTAGATGGAATTTGACTTGTGTTTGGGAATATGTTTCCTGATTTTCAATCTGTGCCTTTGAAAATAGAGGCAATTCTGACAACAAATGTGTATGTGCAGGCAGCTTTAAAAAGGCTGTAATAACTGTGTTACTTCTTTATATTCTTGCCACCTACCTGAGAATATAGAATGGTGTCTCATTGGAGAAAAAAGATACTGGGAAGGAAAGGAACTTCACTCCTGACTCTTGGTTCTGCTTGGTTTGCAGGCCACAGGCCTGTGGAGGAGCCAATCTAACACTTTCCCCCCCCCTTTAATTTTGTCATTAGTGTAGCGATAAGGGTTTAACACATTTCATCTTCAGTCTTGGTTCAGCAGACTTGCTTCTCCCTTACAACTTCTGCTTGTCTTTATGGAGCGTATAATTTCCAATTCTAATAGAGAAGTGTTTTGTGTAGAATTGCGGTGTGATGTCAGTAGAACGCCTGTAGAGCTGGGCGGTCGAGATTGGCGTCATTAACGGGATGATGCAGGAGATGTTTTCTCTTGGTTTGCTGAACATTCTCATTTTCAGGTCGGGAAGGGGCAGCAGCGGGGTCAGTACGAGTGGTGAGGAGCACGTGGGATACAAGGCAGTTGGAAAAAGTCTCATAAAACCTCCTGGTGTTGTGACTTTTCCATTGTATACACCACAGCCTTTTAAAGACTTATTTCAATCCTGCTGACATCAGCTCTAGCACTTGGTTTTGTGAATAGGAATAGAGGGAAAGTTCTGAGACCTGTGGAGAGTGTTTAAGGTTTTGGGGGCTTGGGTTTGATTTTTTTTATAGTGGTGTGAAAACAGAGCAAGGTTACAGTATTAAAACTTTACTTTTTTCCCCTGGAACTTCAAAATGAAACAGACAGAAAACAGTTATGGAACTGCGTCGTTTGGTGTTTATTATTTCAGGGTACGCAAGAAATGGTATAAATCGCATTCTGACCTTGAGTTTATCTCATCAGCCGGCAGTTGAACGTTTCCCTGAGCAGCCGGTTGTGAAGCGGTAGCTGTGAAACTGTTTGAGGGACGTCTTGATAGGGAGCGACAGAGCAAGCGATGGGCTGGGGAGGGAATATGAATATGGGTCTGACAAACTTGGTGTCTTTAGGCCAGGAGTCAGGTGGGAAGGGATTTTGCTGTTTTTTTTTCTTTTTTACCTTTTACCTTTAATAGTTAAGGTGAAATGTTTGTTGTTTAGCAAGACGATGTTTCACACTGGCTTTTGTGCACATTGAGGAAACAATTACACAGAGATTTAATTATTTTAATGCGTTTTAGTTTGATAATGACTGAGATTATTTCAGAAAGGAAAACTTTATTTAATGAAATAGTTAACAATGTGTAGCTGTTGGAATGGACTCAACATTAGACAACCGAAGATCTTTAACTACACTTATGCTGAAGTTATTTCAAATTAAGACCACAAAATACTTGCTTCATTACTTGGAGGCAGGCATGCTCATCACATTTCACTTGTACAGATATTTTTTTGAGAGAAATTAATTTAAAAATTAATACAATCTGTTCAGTATAATAATACTGCAGAATTAAAAACAATCTAGAATGTCTTATGCTGCTGTTATACTTTCTATGCCTGCTGTAATTAGATTATAATTGTAAATAAATTGTTCCTTTTAATTTCACATCATGCATTTTTCATAAGAGTTGGAGAACAGAAAGGAAAGTGGAGAAACGCACTGAAGATTCATAGAGTCTCAGTTTGACTAATAAAACACTTCTGATCTTTTGAACTTCAATTAAAACTGTTTTGAGCTTGCTAAGGATAAATAATCTATTTGCTTTTAATAAAGTTGAAAAAAGATGACAAAAATACAGGCTTTGACATGCAGTCCTGCGTGTTTAGAAGAAAAAGGCAGTTGGAAAGATAATCTGAAGTATAAACTGTTTACAACCATCTCACTGTGGCATTTTAGTCTCTTCTGGCTACATACATGAAAGCAGAATATTTGAGATTAAACTGGAAAATAGTTTTCCATCAATAATCTTAAGTGCTATAGGACAAGGTGGTAGTCTTAATTCTTACATCAGATGAGTGGGTTTTTTTTCAGTTTTGTGACTGCAGGTTGGGCACAATAACTTGATAATTCCATATGTTCATGAATTACAGTATCTTGCATCTGACTCTTTTGTAAAAACTGACTGGAAACATGCAGCTGCTTTTATGCTTGCGAGCACTTGTTTTATAGCAACAGCCGACACTGGATTTTCGGAGAGAATTTGTCTTGACCTGGTCACAAGTTAAGCAGAGAAGTCTGAACGTCGTGGGTGATTGCTTGGTCAACATCGTACCTGGGACGTCTGTACGTGTCAGGATGGCACAGCCTCGTGGATGATTATGGCACTCGTAAGCCTCTTACTCTGCCATCGGTTGCTGTTCTACTTGTATAGGAGATCTTGCAGTTTTTGGGGAGAAATACATAGTAAGCAGTAATGGTTTTGTGGCTCATATGGGAGGTACAACAAGCCAATGATATAGGCAGTTAAGGGAGATGTATAGAAGTCAAGGATGAACTGTTTGTCAGAGTGTATTTCTTACATTCTATATAGTTTAATTTTAAGTGAGCTTGTAATGAGAACTATTTTGAGGTAACGAACTGATCACACTGCATGTAAATTCTTTGTAGAAGAGACTGGTTATTTTGCATAGTAAGTCTACAGGTTACGGCTCCTAAGTCTTGTTACAATATCAGATTGTAGAACTATGACGCTGCTCTATATTTTGCTTGCGAAACAGTGGATGACAGTTTTTGGTGGGACTGGGCATAATAAAATACATCTATCAAAATTTGTCATACTTTGCATCATCTGAAAACTGAAATTGAAACATCTTTTCCAGTAACTGTTTGTGTTGGGGTGAGGGCATTAAAAATCATACCTTGTAATGATGAAATGTAAAAAACCATACCCCACGCCCCCCAGAATGGCGATCTCCAAACCAAAAGAATCTTAAAACCTTATTCTTTTTCCTAAAATGTTTAATAATGCTGCTATAGCTCCCACTACGTGTATTCACTGTGTTTGTAGTGCTCTTGTTCCTTGAATTACGGTTAATTTGGGGGGGTGACATCGTCGTATTAACCGATGTAAATCTTTGCCTGAACTTTGCTTCTAAACACTTGTAGGAGTTGTATGCTCTGCATTTAGTTCTCTGTGCTTGAAGAACAATTTTCACTTTCCTTATAGGAGCTCAGTAAATTCTGTCCTCAGTTGTGATCTCCCAGCACCTGATGGGTTTATTGTGCACGTACAAGTCGTGAAAGTGATCCCTCTGCTGACCTTCCTTGTACCTTCTTTTGCAGCTTTTTTGCTTTATTGTTTTCAGAAAGGCACAAATAGCAGGAACGGGGGTGGTGAAGCTGTGTCGAAAGCACAGAGTTAGCGAGAGGAGCAGGACAACAGCTCTGAGCTTGGGAAGCACAATTCCTGCCATGAACTGACTCTTTTAAACTATAGCTGGACATAATGTTTTCCGTACTAATCTGTGGCTTTTCGTCAATGATGTATTCATCATTGGAGATAGCGATATTTTGATAGCTTTATTTATACTTGAATGTGTAAGCATTTCCTTTCGTATGTGTTTTATCTAAGTTTTATATAAACATTTAATATATTTTATTCCATTTTAAAATGACAAATTGCATATGTTGGGGGAAGGAAGTACATGTTTGTGGGATTGCTCTGTAACACATTTACTGGTGAGTATTTAATATAACATTTAATTTATCCATTTTTCATTTCTCTTGGTTTTCCTTTCAAAGCACAGCTGTATAGTAAGGGAAAGACCAAATTTGCTGGACTTCTAAGAACAGAGAAAATGCACCAGAGTATCTGTTTTGTTGTTTGAAGGGTTTGATGAGTTTGTTAGTAATTACCATCTCTGGGTACAGCTAAATTGTTCCAGCGTCGTTCTTTTTTTGAATCTTTCTTGCTATCACTGATGCTTCTCTTAAGTCTCTCTCAACCTTCATCACCTGTCAAATGATGAAGCCATCCCATTCTTTGTGTGTGTGCCCTCTTGAAAACAAAGGGCTTGCTGTTGTAATGATTGTTATAATTTAAGAATATAATTTTCCTGAGATAATTGCACACTCATTAAATGACTGCAATAACTGTCTTTAAAATGTGCCAAAAGAGAAGCGTTTTTGTAAAAAGTAGTTAACAGATGGCAAGCATAGGAAGGAAGCTTTTGGCTAGGTCAGTTTACAGGAGTAATCCTAGAGATAGCAAGGTGAGAGTAGTTGACAAAAATAAGTAAAATAGATAGGATTTTTTAATAATATTGCAGAATAAGTGTGATTGAATCATCTAAATAATTATTTGCAAGCAGATGTCTTGTTAACACTGAAGAACCAGAAAGTAAATCAGTCATGTAAGAGTACTGATGTAATTGTGCACGCGTGGTGTCGGGAAGAAGCGGAACCGAGTTACAGAGAAAACAGAAGACAAAGCCCATCTGAAATTGTTTTGTGAAGACAGCAACACGTACTGTAAAAGAAACATAGAAACAGTGGTGGGGAGGGAGGAGAAGCTTCGCTTTCTGAAGTAAAGGCAAAATAGTTGTATGCGGAGCTGCAGCTAAAATCTAAAATCTGAATTTGAGTGGATTCAGTCATACCATTGCCTCTCAAACTTCCAGAACAGCGCTGCGTCTTGAGACATCTTGTGGAAAATTAACACTTTATAAAGTGTTAGTGAACTGCTACTGAACGAGAGGCAGAACTTGTAGACTTGTTAACCAGTAGTGTGCTTTTGGAGTCAAAGATTCTGAAGTACATTTGGAATTGATGTTGTTTTTGTCCAAATGTCTGTGTGCTTTGTGAACTCGGGTTTTACAATTTCTTTTTGCTGTTATTTTAATTCTCTATATATATAGAGATCAAAATAATTTCCAGCACTTTGTCCACCTAACAGCCTTCTACCTCTAGAGAGGTATATTTTTTTGGTTCGTTATCAGGTTAAAAAGTTTGGACAAGCTGCTAGTTACATGGGTCTCTAAGACAGTGTCTGTCTTCAGGTGCTGAGTGAATTCAATTGGGGGACTCTTAAGTGAATGGATTTCTGGGATTATGAGACTCAGAATTCTTATGTTGACTTGAATAAGTTTGATAAATGTATCTAGGAATGTAGCTCTAGGCTAGAAGCAGTTGAGACGTCTTACATTTTTGAAAGCTGTGTAATTTGTAGTACAGATTGATTTTTCTCTCATAAATGTGGCAGGTTTTGTTTTGTGGGGGTTATTTGGCTTGCGTTTGCACTTACTGGGGTTTTTTGCTCCCTTGATGTCTCCCTGTGAAGGCCAGCATTTTAATTTATATCTTAGGAAACTGTTTCCATCTTTTACATCCTGCCTTCCCAGGAGTTAGTCTGTATTTGAAAGTAATTTCAATGGTAGAGGGGTATCATATATGTGCACGTAATGCTATTCAGTAGCATGTTGAATTGCAAAGCAGAACTGGTTTCATGGATTGATAGGAAGGCCTCTTGTGAGAGATAATTTGTGACTTCACAATTCAGCTTGTATGTTGGAAAGAAAAGGGAAGTTTGCCTTAGTGTTAAAGAAAACATCACAAATATTTTGGTTCTGAGCATTTTGTTTGTTATCATTTGAAACATTGTTTCAGAAAGAGAGTTCTGATTGACATGTTTTTGAAATAAGAGTAATCTTAAAAACAGTTGTTTCACTGTACTGTCTTCTTTGTTGAGAACCACTCATATAGAAGGCGAGTTTCTTAACAGTATTTTAAGCAAACTTCCTAGATAAACACAGCTATCGTGCTTTTAGTGACTTGCACCGTGCTGTGGCTCGCAGTGTCTGGGTTTGTACTGTGGGAAGGGTAAGAAATAGTGCTGGGAGCTGCGGTGCATTTGGGTTGGTTTTCTTCTTTCCAAAATGTTTGTAGCAGCCACTCCTGAGGCCCAGGAACGGCTCAGCTCCATGTGGAAATGTTGCTGTAGCGGGAACTTTGGTTCTTCAAAGCAGTGACCAGCCGTTCCACAACACGGGTGACAAAGGGAAGGCAGGCGGATTAATTTAAGGAACATATGAGTGACAAAATCAGATGTGTCTTACTGTCTTTGAGTTTGGTAAGAACAACTTTTTAAAAAGATCAGGTGAATTGATTTTGCTGTGTCTGTGTTGTAGCTCCTGTTTATGTCACTGTCTGGAGATTCCCTGAGGTGGTAGAACATGATGGCATCTGGTCAACTCCAGGTGCTACACAAGAGGCACGTTTTATGGTGCCAGCCTGGTGTGCTTTTTGGCTTGAAAACCAGTGGATTGCCAATGTGTAGAGGCTTGGACTGATTTCAGAAGATGTTCAGACACGGGGACCCGGCCATGGTTGCTGGGGACAGAAGGTGCTGGTGCTCTCTGCACTGCTTGCGCCATCCCATCCCGCTCCCTGCCCACAGCAGGTTCTGCTGACTTTAACGCCGTTAAACACAATAAGAGTTGCCCCAGTCTTGACCTTGACACTGGGTCTGGTCCTGCCGCTTCTACTAACAGCCAGACTCAGTTGAGGTGAGAAATTACTGCTGTGCTGATGTTGCTGGAGACCGGTCTTGCAACTCGTAATGTTTGACCCCTACCGAAAGTTCACGTTCCCTGCTGGTTTGTGGTGATGGTTATCTCTGCACAGCTCTTGGATGCTATGTTCTTTCTCTAGAAATTTTTAGGAGACTTCTGGGGAAAAACAGTTTGGGGTTGTTGTTTTTTTTTTTTGCTTCTGCTTTTTTTCTTTGCCTGAAATGAAATCCTGTTGCTCCCCAGTAGCATCCTCTGACTCGTGACCTGTATTTCCAAACCATTGCCTCTTTTTGATGAATTCCTTTTCTGTAGGCATCTAGTTTTCCTCCTCAACCGGGGAGAAGGATTTCGTTCAGGAATATTTAATTGAGAAAAACAGATTCAACAGCAGTGGTTTCATTAGGCTTGCCAAAATGCTAAAGTGCTCTTTTATATTGGAGATTCTGGCACAGCGAGCTGTTAAAGTAGTTCATGGAAGGTGACACAAAAATATTTAAGTTGGTTTGAATTGAAGTGGAAGAAGTATGCCCCCCTTTAATTTAAATGGAAATATGCTGCACAATCTGTACTGGTTTAGATGACATTAGGGACTCCCTGGCTGTTGAAGTTAAAATAGATTTATTTTGCCAATTTCTGTCCGCGTTGTTTAATGTATGTTAAGAGCTGGTTTGGGTTTTTTTTTTTGTCTTGCTGAAATTACAAATATTGAAAACATTTCTGTTGCTCTGTTAGGTATAGAGGAATACTATCAAAAAAAGCCACATTTAGAGACTGGGTAAACTTTTAACTGCTTCTAGTGAATAAAATTATTGTAAATAGAGATCTTGCATGCTAGCCTTTCTGAATGTGCAATCTGTTCTGATTTCATTCCTATTAATATGGAATCAAATAATGTGTTTTTTTTTCACGTCCCGTCTTTCACCATACTTCATTTTTCTGCCATGAATGAGCAGTGAAAATGCATAGGTTTTTAAAAACTAAAAAATTCAAAAGGAGGTTGCCAGTATTATCGCAGAATCGGTTCCAGGCCCTGCCCAAGGCAATGGTCAGTGCCACACGTTGTTCCGGGAGCCTTCATGTTCTGAGTAACCTCCTTCACTTCTGAGGGCATTTTATGTTACCATTGCGCTAATGTACTACAGAATTAGAGTAGAATTGGTAAATTATACTGTTAAAGCGTGTTGTGGAAGAGGCTTTGTGTTCTGTTGGGTCTGAGGCCTCCTCGGCCTGGCCCGTCGGGAGCGGCACAGCTGAGGTGTGGAGACAAACACCGGGCAGGTTCCTGCAAGTCCTCCCTGTTCTTGCCCGCTTGCCCTTGGCTTCCAGCACTTCAGGAGGTTAAGTGACTCCTTCAAGGAGCAGAAGAGACTGAAAACAGAGACCACGGATGGGTCTGCAGTTTACAGCCCTTCACAACTGTGATGACTTGTGATTCCCGGACTGAAAAACAAGCGGAGAGGTTTTGAGGGGGAGCGTGAGGAAACAGTGGCAGTAGTAAACCTCATAAGGATGAAAGGGGATTTGGTTTTAATTATAAAAAGGTTTTCTTACAAGGCCACTCCCATGAGAGGTGTAGAAGGGGCACTTTAACTGAAATTAAGTTCTGAGAAGAACCCAGGTACTGTTCAGGTCCTGGGCTGGTCCTCAGTGTGCTGGGTGCAGGCACATTGATGCTGAGCTGGGGGTTTGGGTTAACAAAAGCTCCTTGCGTGCTGTTCTTTTTGGAGGTGTTTTGGGTGAGGTTTTGCCTCCTGGTCGTCTTCTCTGGTAATGAAAAACATGACAAAACTAAACTATTGATGGCACACAAAAGTGTGGCCACCAATCAGGACATGGGTGGGCAGGTAGCACCTTGGGAAAATGGAAACAGGAAAGGTCTTTTCTCAGTTTAATTTTGAGTCTTTATGTAATCTTGTGTTCTGCACACTTTTGCAGCCGATTCTTTGTTGGTTTACATTGAAATCAGCGTTTTTCAAGATTTTGTTGTCATGTATAAATTATAATTTCTGTCCAAAGGTAAACAAAATTGCTTGATTTAAGACTACTTGAACAGAAAACAGTAGCTAAACCTGAATGCTTTTAAAGCGAAGACTGTAAGTCTGAATAGCGCCTATGTCATTTAAATTGTGTGTAGTGAAGAGGTTGGATTCAAAGGTGATCTCAACACGTTCAACTTCATGCCCTCTAGTTTGCATGGCATGTATAGGTTATTCAAATGTTCTTTTTGCCTTACAAATAAATAAAGTCAAAATTTCAGCTGCTATTTACAACTTAAAGCTGTAGCAGCTTCTAAAATAAAACCTTTATTTGGAATCATCTGTGTCTACCATGTTGAAAAGTTTGGCCTGTGTCTTGATATTTCCCAGTGAGCGCAAAGCTGAGTCCGCAGTGGCGGGTGAGAACGTGCAGGCTTCTTCCGCCAGTTTTTAGGTTTTCCGGAGAGTGAAAGACTGCTCAGGAAAGCAGAAAAAATTTGGCTTTTAAAATTTTATTTCTACCCCTTTCCAATTTTTAACGTGAGGTAATTTTATTCACACAAATGACAGTTACGGTGTGTTTTCAACTGCGTATAGTTGTAACGGTCGAATGTAATTGTGTCTTTAATTTTCAAAGTGCGTGCTGCAGTTTGCGTTTATTTTGATTTGGGGTTGTTGGCACAGATACTATTACTTTGTGATCTGGATGGCAGCACGTGGACGCTTTGGGCCAGCGTTCCCATTCCGTTGTATGCCCAGGTTGGGTATGTTGCTCTCCTAACTGGTGTGGATTTGGATTTGGATTTGGATTATCCGAGTCTGCATCTGCTTGGTACAGCTTCACTTGGTCGTATTTGTGTACCGAGCTGAAGTTAGCAACAGAGTTCCTGCGGATTAGTGTAACTTCATTTGAGCTGCTATAAAAAAGATAAATTTTAAGAAAACAGCAATAAAAGTTGTGGTGAAAAGTTCAGTAAATTCTGTGTGCAACATTTCTTTCTTTTGCCTTGTTTTGTGGATGAAGTAGATTTCATTTCAAGTATTTTTCACCTTTTTTTGTTACAGATTTGAATTTATAATTCCTAGCACTCTGATGACAGAATTCCGACATTCTGTATTTCCAAGCAAATACAAGCTTGGATTTTGTTTGGCCCATTGCTTGGCTTTTTAATCATGTTTTCGATTTTAGAAAAGTGCTCATGTTTAACTTCCTTTGTGACTCACACGGCCTCTAAGTCAGCTGCCGTTTCGTTAGAGACCTTGTTCCTTTCCAGGCAGTTTCTGAAAAAATCTTTCCTATTAGAAACGAGCTTCCTTTGTCTCACTAAAAACCCCGATGTTTCTGTTGTTTTACTTTGACCACTGTATTGCAGGATTTGTTTCTGCATGTAAACCCAAGCATCTGAATTGTTTTACCGTCAGACCACCAGGCTTCTTGCTGTCCGGCTTTCAGGACAGGAGCTTTAGAATATCAAAAGAACAAGAAGTGTAGAGAGTAAGGAGTAGTTTCTGAAATGGGTGGTTAGAAATATAGACTATTAGAGCAGTCTTCTTTTTTGTTTTGTTGTTATTATGCATAGAGAATTGAAACAGGCCTGAGTAATCAGACTGGAAGTACAATAAGTGGGGTCTTTTCAGGGTAGATTATCTGAAATTTTAAATTTCCTATATTAAAGCTTTGGGAAGAGGGATGAACCCTGCCTTTCAGGAATATGTAGTTTCCCGAAAACTTCACAATGAATACATTTTAATTTATACATTGAAAAGTTCCTTTTCAATCATAATTTAATACTAGAGAATGATATTATGCATAGACAAGTTAATACTTCAATAGAGGAACAGCAGTTTAAGTATGGTCATAAATGCACAAGTATACTCCACATCATCTGCCTTTTTGAAAGTATTTATTCAGCCATTTCTTAATCTATATGGTGTACTATTTGCCATGGTAGCCCTGTCAATAGGTGCGCGTTTAAGAGGCTCTGGAGCACAGGGAGGAAGGAAAAAACCAAAAGTTAGAAGGCAATTTTAGATACTACGAAGCATGGATTTATAACAAGAATAACAAAAGAGGAGTTGTAAAAGACTGATTGTTTGCCCATTTAGTCAAAATATCTTTTGAAGAAATATGTGTCTCTGTAGCATTTCCAGAGGGGTTTGAGGCAGGTGAATGTATTCAGGGATGGAGAAGAGGAGGTGAGGAGCAGGAAGGCCCCTTTAGATTTGCTTAGCAGAACTTTTATTCCAGTTTTGTTTTGTCAGATGAGAATCTACATGGAAGCAGGGAGAAAAGAAAGAATTAGCAGGTCATGTGGTGCCAAAGGGCTGGATTTTGCAGCTTGTGGTACTGTAATTGTAGTGTCTTATGTGGATTTTTTGAGGTCCAAGGACTGAGCTCATGTTTCATTTCACTGGATAAAGCACCTCTTCTCTACCTGTCTGTCCGCTTCTGAGATTTCTGTTCTTCTAATTTGCCTAAATTTGATCAGTGGTTTAGAAATTACTAGGATCTTAGTATCATAAATGCACAGACTTGTATGGCATGCCTGTATAGCCATGTTTGGGTTTGTTTTATTTTCAAAGTAAGTGGGATAAAAATTGAATAGTTGTCACTTATAGTTTAATGTGCCTGTATAACTGTAACCTGACAGCTGAAAAACAAACTAGCTGAATGTTTTAAAGCTAAATCTTTCTTCTAAGTCTTTAATCAAAGAATATATGACTATCAAAGACTGGCTGATGCTTTTGCAGTTTTATAATAAATATTTGTATATTGTTTCTCCTTTTACCAAAGCCTCAAAAAATAAACCCAGGAAAATGTCTGAAATTATGATTTACCTTGGGGAAGGGGAGAAGAAAACCCAAATTACTCCAGACCAATGTCATTTAGGGATTTCCTGTTGTTTGCTTCCACTTTGTGAGGTGGTTTTGTTTTCCATCTTCAAGTTAGGATATCAAGTATCTTATTATTGTATTCTTTTAAGGGAGAAGATGAGTTTAATAGAAGTTTTCTTCCTTTTTGAAATGAGAGGCATCCAAAAAAAGGACATGTTTCAGTAGTTTGGTCTGAAGAAAAGCTTAGATCTTAAAGTACAGTAAAAGTTATTTTTAGCATCCCTCACTGCACTTTACATTTAATATCTGTTCAGGGAGTCCCCTTATGTTGGATTTAAAATATAATGCAAAAATAAATAGAATTTAATCTTGTGAGAGAATGCAGGGTTTCCTGCAGAAGAGAACAAAGGTACAGCTTATTCTGGTTCTCTCCAGTATCATTACTCCGCAGGTTCTCGAAGCAGCACTTACTGGTGTGAGAATCACGTTAACTGACATTTGTTTGGTGACAAAAGGCTGGAAATTAGTGCAGTTTCAATTAATGTTATATTTTTCTGGATTCTAAAAGGTCATTTAAAAAAAGCATTGGGGAGAACTGTTTTCTTCTGCTGCTTTGCAGGATTCCACTCCCCCCTGTTAGAGCAGCTATCTGGCGTTACCTGTTAAATACAAGTTTTCGTATTGTAAAAACAAGAGTGTGTTCCAGCAGAAGCTGACTTATTTGTCCCTTCTAAGAATGTCTTTGGTGATATGAGATCTTGGTGGATCAATGCATTTGCAGGGTTTTATCTGGGGGTTTTGAACTCTAATGACTAATCTTTTAAAATCAGAAAGACGTGTGTTATTTTCTTGCCTGCGAGTCTTTGGCGAAGTATCTTAGAGATTTATTTCCAGCTGCTTGCACAGGACTTGTTTCAAACTGTGAACTGAAACCTAACTTTCCTTTTATAGAGTATTGAGTTAGGTCAGCTCTTTTTTTAAGGAGCCAAATAATTGTGAAAATTGCAAGGTGATATTGGTCAAGAGTGCAAGAAAGAAAGAGAGTAGTGGAGCTTTTTTTTTTTAAAACATTTTGACCCTTAGGATGGGTATTAAAGGCTTTAGAAAATCTGCAGAGGTATGGCATGACTGACATTGGTCTGAGCCTGGCAATTCAAATCTGTTGTGCATCTACAATGCGGAGCGACTTGGATACAAGTTTGGTTTTGTTAATGTATTAGATGCCACAGTTTTCTCATGTTTAGTGGTGCTTCTAGTGGGGGAAAAAAGATAAGCACTGCATCGGCCTTAGATCAGTACAAGTGCTCAGTGTAACCTGTTCTGCGTGTGAAAAACAGGACATGAAAAGCTTTGCTGAAGCAGCAGGTTTTGTTGATATCACGTGCCATTTTCCAAAGAAAAATTCACTGTTATGGGCTAGAACTGAAGAGAAGTGGGTGTGTGATGGGCGTGGAACACCAAGCCACTGCAAACTGTCACACACCCAATGCTGCAGCTCGGCAGAGCAAGCACGACAAAGTTCTCGATTTCTTTCATTTCCTGGCAATTTAGAACGCTCCCATACCCAGTACCTCCTTTAGGAATCACAGTGAAAGTTGCATGCAGTTTTTATACCGTTACTAAATATTCAGAAGAACAATCTAACTGTATTTGGCACCGAGCCCCACAAAACTGTCTTCAAACAAACCCTCCCAAATGGAAGTTCTCGCGTGCTGTGGGCTCCTTCTCCAGTTTCTGCTCGCATTGCACGCTGCTTGGATGATGCTTCCAGTTAGTGATATGGTAAATCAGAGGCTTACAGGTTAAGAAGCCACTACGAATCACAACTATGATACCTTAGCTATAGAAGTGGTGAAATTAGTGCTATTGTTACTGGGTGCTGTAGTATTTAGATGGGAAACAACACTGTGTAAGGAAGTGTGATGTGCAAAGCAGGTGCGTGTTTCATCTGAGAAACATGGCTAGTTTAAGGTTGCTGACCTTTACATTAAGGTTTTCATTTCCATATAAATTTAACATTTGGTCATAAGCTTGGTGTTAAATGCCTTGTGAGGTACAAATCACAGTAAACAAGTTTACATTCTGAAGTGACTGTTATAAAGCTGTAGTCCCACCATATCGCTATGGTTGTTAGCCATTCATTTATCAACATCACAGATAACAAATATGGAAAATGTGAGTTCTTCCCCCCTTATCTTTTTCCTTCTTTTCAATCTATCTATTTGTAACATGTCTATTTTAATTTGGGTTAGGTTTCACGTAGGTATGACTTGAGATTTTGTATCCCTTAAACTCTGAGACATTCATTAGCAACAATAATAAGCAAGAAAAAGACGGAAGAGTATTACCAGCATATTGAAAGAACCGCAGTTTGGAATGCTTCATTGGCTCTTCTAATAGTTCCATATATGCACCAAAGAGAATGGAAAAATAATAGAACCCCATGGATCTTCATTTGCCGGTGCTGCTGGCGTTGCAGAGCAATGGCATTTTTCTGGAGAAAAGAAACCCTGTTGCATGTTGAGGTGATCCTCCCATCAGCTCTGCAGAAGTAGCTCAGTTAACTATGGAAATCTTATTTCAGTCTATCATGTAAAGGAAACCACTTCTTTTGCTGGGATGGCCATTCGGCAGAGGAGATTCCGTTCTGTGTGCATGTGAGTGGCACATTCGTATCGTAAGGATCCTTCTACAGATTGACTCTGTCAAGGGTGTGAGGTTTGTTTGGTTTTTTAATAGATACACTTCTTTATTAGAAAACAAGCATTTAAAAAAATCACTAAAAGAGTTATTTATGCAAACTATTCTAGAGGAAAAAAGTTCGGAGTACTAGAATGGAATTCAGAAATCACTCAGTTGAGTTCATGCATTTTTTTCAAAGTTGTATTCTTGAATACAGTTTTATAATTCAAAGGATGAATGGATAATCCTTTAAGACTTAATAATTGTAGCAGCATAAAAGCAACTGCAGTTTTCAAATTTTGATGTGATTATAATGTGAAAAACTGAGAGGATAATTTGGACCAAAAAAACCCCAAACTATTGATTATTATTATTAATGTGATTCATTTATTTGTATTACGGTTGTGATACTGACACTATTTTGGTGACTTGACATGCACAAAGGTATTTATTCCTTGTTTAGTAACAAACATGGACAAAGATGATGTGGTAGTGCATGAGGATCAGGTTTCCAGGTTAATTTTAGCTACTTTCAGTGCAATTGATGTCAAGGTCATCTTGATTTTTCCAAAGGACCTGTTAGACCAGCAAGACCTTGTTAAGTTCTCAAGGTAATACGTGCATCTTCCTGCAGGTGCGTGCTGCTTCCAGTGGAAGTAAAATAATCATTCGGGGCATTGCAAATGTAAATTTTAGCTTTCTATTGTTAGAATAGTTGGGGTCAGAATTTACTTCTTAGTGGTAGGTAGTGTTTGGGTAAAGAGATCTACAGTTGAAAATCATGATTAAAAAAAGTGCTTTATGTAATTAAATCAGGAATGTGTGACTCATTAAAGTTCCAGGGAAAGGCATTACCTGTCATTTGAGTGTATCAAGAATGGATGCAATTCAGGACAGGTATTTAGTCTTAAAGATTCTGTGCATGCACAGAATTGAATGTAATACTCCTCTATCATTAATGTCTATACCCACTGTAAGAAAGGTGTTCTTGGAAGCAACGTTTTACTCATGGAACAGACAAGGTGGGATTTGGGAGGGTTTTCTAGAAGACAGAAGTTTCTTCTGTGCTAAACTTGCTTTCTTCTTGGGGCTTCCTTTGTAGTAATATGCAGAGGATGTGACTAAGCTATTGGTTGTTGTGAAGCAAATTAAATGGGTTTAGGCCTTCGAGGGGAAAAAAACCCCGACAATGTCTGCAAGCCTTGAGGACAGTGATTTGTTCTTGCTGTGGGAAGTAGTCACGCCAGTGAAGGTCTTCGAAGGCACGTCCTACGCAACCCACAACAAAACATTGGAGAAATTCCCTTCTGTGAAAAACCTACCCAGCAGAGTACTGCCAGCTATTGGGAGGACTGCTGGCATGATTCTGGGTCTAGATATTGTCTGGTAACTTGATTGCTTTTACACTAGTTTAATTAAGATATCATTCAGATGTGTAGAGTATGTTTTGCTTCTGCAAGACAGCGTATCAGATCCTTTTGAAAACAGCCGAAGGGAAGATGCTCCCCTGGCTGCTGTGAATTGGGGCACATGTGGGGAAGTCTGCAACTGCTGTCCTGCCCGTCCTACCCTGAGCGGTTTTTAGGGCCAGCTCTTCCATGTGCGCAGCGGTACGGCCTGTACCTGCTGCTGTTCCTGGCTCTTGCAGGCAGCGGTGTGGAAGGGACACAGGGAGCTTATTTTCAGTGTGCATGATGATTTATAGCCTTTTAATTATTTTATAGCCACACTTTTTTGGAAGCGTGAAGTGCTTATCAGAATAAAAGAGCTCTGCTGAATTAGATGATTTTTGTTGCTTTGGTTGCTAAGTACATGCAGATATTGTCTTGTGTAGTGCAAGCGTGTTTCTGGGTCTTCTAATCTCATAAGGTTATTGTTGCTTTCCAGTTTTGTTTTTTTGTCACAATGGTGACTTCCTTGATGAAGGTTTCATTGCAGCTTTATTTAGCTTCGAATGCTGGCTGGTGCCTTCCTGCATCTCCATGAATGTCATTTCCATATGGTTAGAGATGTCATAGCAAAATTTTAAAGAATACATTCTCAGTTTTCTAACAAATAGCTTACTGTTTGTACAGTGCAGGAGCCATAACTTAGAAGCCATAGTGTGGAGCAAGAAGCAGAGGATCAGCCTGAAGAATTAAAACGTAGAGTAGCCTTGCCCAGCATACTCACAATTCTCCAGTAAGAAAGCATAAAAGTTGTTGAGGAATAACTTGGGTGGCAGCTTTGATCTGTGAGGAAATACAGCATAAGAAGCTTTGTTTTAAAGGAATAATCTAGGAAGATTATTCCAAAAGAATTATGGAAAAGCCACCATTTCTATATTGCCCACCTAATTACTTGGCATTATTTGTTTGTTTGTTTCTGGACCAGGAATGTTTAAGAACCTACCAATTTATTTTAAAAATCCTCGAACTGCACTGGCTTTAGTAGCGTTTGGCCCAGAGCTGATGTCGTAACAAGAGTACATTAGGAATATTTTTGTTTAGCTGATCTCAAAATGCAAAATAGTACGTTATTTAGCATTTTTACTAAGTTATGAAATAATAACCCTAAAAGATAAATCACTGCAATTTGTTATAGGTACTGTAACTATAATGTAGAAGCATCTTGTCTGGAGTTCTCAAAAGTAAAATTAAAATCTAATAATAATCCTTTTGATTAAGCTGCATGTTTGCAAAAACATCTTTGAAGTGCTGTTGTTAAGAGAAGAATCCTTTTAATGTACTGGGACCACTAGTGTTTTCCACGGGCAATTAAATTCATTTTGAAATTAACCTGAAGTAGAAGTGATTAAGTGTAAGGCCCAGTCTTAACAATCTCAAAATCCTTGCAGTATTTTAAATTTTCTAGGGAAAAAACACATATGGATCACAAGATAAAGGTATACATGTATATTAAGAAAATAGAAATTGCATCCTGATCTTCATTCTTCTTTAGTGGGCATCTGAGAATAAAGGGTGTTGCTAGGATGGAGCTATGCTGTCAGAAGCTTCTTGTTTTTTTAATAACCTTTCACAAAGCCCTATCATATCTTGTCGTTGGTTTCATTTGATAGATTGACAGTACATGTTTTAAAACTTGTCTGTTTTACAATACCACTTCAAAACAACCTGGGAGCCGAGTTTGCTGTGTCCCATGGGACAGGGAAGCTCCTGTAGGTCTGGGCAGGGGGCAGAGGGATAAAATCAGCCTAAGTTCTTCCATTTTCTGTGGGAAGCAGGGAGGTCTGTCAGCAAATGCTTATACGATCACTGTTGAGGGCTTATAGTAATGAATTTGGTGTCAAACGAAAAATTCTATGAAGTATTTTGGAAAGCAAGATGAGCGGAGGTGACAGGCAGATGTTGGCCTGCCCTCCTGTGCCGCCCCCCGGCCCTGTTTCCATGAGGCAGCCAGAACTGCCAAGTCGCCATGAATTGAAGCCGAAGACAGAAAAGCGCTGAGTTTCCCCGATTTTCCGCTCTGGGGAGCGGAGGGAGCAGAGGGGCAGGAGGAACAGGAGTTAATGCCGGTACCGCCCGGCGGGGAGAGCGGCCCGTTGGGGGTTAAACTGCGGAGCCTGCTGGAATAATAACGGGTAGCACCATCTGCCGGCCTACTTCCGCGGAAGGAGCCCGTGTTTTTAACGACATCTCTAATATTCATGCTGATGCATTTTGATGCTTTGTGCGTTCGTTTCTTTCCCCGCTTTGTTGGGATCTGGCGATCGGCGGCCGGCCGGCGCTGAGGGGGTCGGGGGGGAGCCGGGCCCCGCGCTGCCCGGGGAGGAACATGGTGATAAATCACAATGTGTGTTTGTGGAGCCTTCTGCATCTCCCGGCTGCGGCTCGCTAAATAGGCCATTTAGCAAATCTTCTCTCAATGCTTTTCTCTTGAGCACCGCCTGGGAAAGCAGAGGGCAAGCCTTTGTCTGCCGCCAAAAATGTCTTCAGTGAAGAGGCCAAGAGGAAGGGTAAGTGGAGGCTGAATGAGTGGGAGGAGGAGGGGTTCTTCGGGCTAAAAGGCTAATGGGATTGAATAACCTTCCTTATTACTGGCTGCTGCTGCGGGAGCCGCGCTGCATCGCCATCTTGAGCTGGCGGCTGCGGTCCCGGCCGGGGCTGGATTGTTATTTATTTGTTATTTCCACCGCTCGGAGCGGGTCGGTGCCGGCGCTGCCCGGCCCGGCCGCGGCTCCATGGAGCGGGTGCCCGGGACCGGCGCTGGCTGCGGCCGCACGATGTGCCGGGAAATGCCCGCTGGCTTTGCTGAGGGCTGGAGGCAGAGGCGTTACGGGTGAGAACGGAACACAACTGTTATCTGCGCCTGGTTTGGGGGGGGGGGGTTGGTTTGGTTTTTTGTTGGGTTTTTTTTTTTTTGGTTTGTTTGAATAGGAAATTCTTTCCATTCCTCAAGGGGGGAGGGAAGCAAAAACATGTCTTCTGACCGCTTTAAAGAGATCATCAGAATGTTGCATTCAGTGTAAACAAGTCTGCGTCGATCAAGCGGTGATTAAAAACCTGCAAATAAAAACAAATTACCTTTTCTAACTAAGGCACTGGCCTTGTGTTGATCTAAATAACATAAATATTGCTTTCTGATACTTAGGCTCGTATAGATCTGTGTAATTTTAGTTTTCGTTTTATCTTTTGTCTGGTTTTTAACCTTGGTTTTGTTGGAGCATCTCGTCTGTTCGGCACGGAGTTGGCCGTGGATCTTTCGTCTGCTTTGAGGTGTCTGGCCCGGGTGTTCTCCCGAAGGCCGAACACCGATGCTGTTCCCTTGGGAGATCTGCGCCTGGACAGATTTGGGGAGGACACGTATTGGGGATGCTGGAGGTGTGCGACAAATGCATGGCAGTGCTTGAAAGGTTAAGAACTGGTGTCTCTAACTACAGAGGTGGAAAGAAGGCTGAGAGAATTTTAGAAGGTGTTTTTCTTGCTGATTTTCAGTATGTGGATTGGTTGTGTAAACCCACAATTGATGCAGTTATGCTGAAACCCACGCCATTCCGGGGTATAAACAGAATTCCTTCTTTTTTGTGTCTGCAGGAGTCCCTGCCAGTTGATTTTTTTTTTTTTTCCTTAATTGCATATACAGATCAAAAACATTGTTACTTTTTTGTTCAATAAATGTTTATATATTTTTAAAATAAAGCGATTTCACATTTTGTCTCTTGCTGCAGCCTCCTTCCTCCAAGAAGACTGATGGTTCAGGATCATATACTAAGTTGCAGAATACCCAGGTGAGGGCAATGTCTGAAAAGAAGCAGAAGAAAAAAGCAGATTTGGAAAGTAAACAAGAGAAGGCAAATCGCATAATATCTGAAGCGATTGCAAAAGCGAAAGAGAGAGGAGAGAGGAACATTCCACGGGTAATGAGTCCTGAAAACTTCCCCAGTGTTTCAGCTGAAGGAAGGGAGGAAAAGAAGGGTAGAAAAGTTAAATCCAAACCGAAGGACAAGGAAAGCAAAAAACCGAAAACTGGTTCCTCGTCCAAAATTAAAGAGAAAACAAAAATTGGGTAAGTAGATTAAAATGTCTTCTTACTTCTCTTCAGACTGTAAATCCTTGATTAAAATGAAAAGTGCTTACTGATAGTAAAATGTTCTCCACTGCCTACACAGAATTCTTCTTGATTAAGTCCATGTGTGGACTCTCTCATTCAGGAACAAGAATGCTCTGTTTTCTCTTTAGATAAAATTATTGTAGGACTGTCCTTTTGAAAGGAATTATTTTAAATTCATATCCTAAAATATTCTATACTTACTTTGAAGCATAGATGAGACCAAAGTATCTTTCATCTGGTGGTGTAATCTGTTCCGACTCCAAATTAAGTTTATCTGATATTATAAATGCTGTCTTTATCAATCTTGGCATGTATCTTCAATACAGTGTGTATGATAAACTGCACAGGGAGAAACTGGAAGCTTAATGAACTTGTTAGCAAGTGAATGTTCTTACAGATATCACATGTATCAAAAGTAAAGTGCATCTTGGAAGATTTGTATCGTGAGCGCTTTGTAGTCCTCAGTCACATCAGTTTATTCTGCCCTCTTGAAAATGGTGTGGCCTCAGCTGGGTGGATACCTCGGGGTAAGGAGCTTTCAAAGGCATTTGGTGTGACGGAGCTCCAAGGATGGAGCAGGTGGCAGCTCTGACTCCAGCGCTGCCCTGGTGCTCCGGGCTGCTTTGAAAGGCAAGGCTGGAATTTCCAGCGTTAGCTGTGTCGCTCGGGACTTGAAATGGAACCTTAGCTGCAGTCTGATCTTTATTTTTTAAATCCATGCTCTTTTTGCAGTAACAGAAATATTAACTGGCATCTCTCTCTAAATTGAAATGTCTCATATACATATGCATATTCTCATGTATATGGAGCAGAAATGAATGCTCTTTTAATCAGCCCATTTCTCTGCGTTTTCTTTTTTTTTTTTTTCCTTGAGACCAGTGCTTTTCTTACATGTTCAAAGCCAACAGCTTCCTTGAGAAGTTATCCTGTAGTATAAAGGTTACTACTCTAAACTCAACTTGATTTCTAACCTGAACTTTCATGGCCTTAATTTCTTTCTCTTCTGCATATGGGATGGCGTATGAATGCCTCTCATAGTACTCCTTAGAGCACTGTTTGGTGCTTCTTTTTCTTTTTTCTCCAGCTTGTTTAAAGTGGGATTTTGGATGTGTGCTTCCAAAGTCCATTTCACTTTCATGATACTGAATTTATGTATGTTATATAATAGACATTTAGTGGGTCTGTCTAAGCAGAACGCTTACACACTGTTGTTTAGCTGCTGTCAGTTTCTGCAGCTTTAGGTGAATTGCCATGAGCGTGCTTTTTATTAATTGTTTTGGAGAGTTAACAAACCCTGCCAAAATATCATCCTCATGATGTACTACATCGTTCCCATAATATTTTTAGTGTTTTAAATCAGACAAGGGAAATAAGCTATTATTTTATAATTATTGGTTTATACTTCTGAATTCAGTTCCGTGTCGTCACGCAACGCTCAGCTCTGCACAGCAGGATCAGTTTTCAGCATCTTGTGAGACACCAGCAGTTGAGAAATAGGTGTTTCTCAGGCTGTTTTTAAGTATGATATTTGTGCTTCATCTAAAGCACAGTGAAGCTGGCAGAAAGACTCTCGTTTAATTACGTATGATCAACTTCTCATAATTTTGCATTGAGCTGTGAATGTTTGCTTCCCCATTATTTACCAGTTTAATCAGCTAATGCCCTAGTAGCACCCTAATTAACTTAATCATGCTGCCAGGTATTACTTTAACTACGTAGGACACACAGCTGAAGATGTAGCAGTCAGATCCTGTTGAAGGGCAGTGAAGAGTCTTCTAGGGCCACATATTACAGATTTTACAGAATTTATGGATTTTGATGGACAGCAGTAGATCAAATGCTTTGAGGCATCCGCATAATTTTGATATCCAGACAGCTTCGTGTGTTGTGTTGTGTTAGCACTATTTTATGTGTTTGTATAAATACGATATTAGCTGTTTAGCCAGTAATATACTACAGTGGTTTTGAAGAGCAGTAATTGCAAGGCAGCCTTGATATTTTTTTTTTAAACAAATAATTTTATCAGACTGTTTACTATGCTAATGTAACTATTGATCTTATGTAAGAAGAACAGAATCACCATATATGTCATTTCGAGGATGGTTAAAGAAATTGTGTGATTAATAAAATTGGTTTTATTAGAGAAGAGCAGAATTAAGTCCAATAACTAATAAAGGTTCTAGAAAGCTGAGCAACTCTTCTAATGGTTTCTTCCTATCTTACATTCTTAGGAAAATGTTTCTTAATGAATCTGAGCACATCCTGGAAATTATTGTTGTGTTAAAAAAGGATTGGGGTTTTAAATGTGTGGGTTGCTACATTGATTTTGTCATTTATCTTAAAATAAAAAAACCTCTGGCTGAATGTTGGGAGAAAATTTAGCCATGCTAAAGTAACCTTTAGAAGAGAAGTGCTTTATTGGGCAAGAAGGGGAAGAGGACCTCAAGTCTATGAAAAATTTTGGTTTTCTCTTGGAAATAAGGATTTTTGAGATGTTTAAATTTGGAAGAGAAAAATATTGGGGTTTTTTTTACCCTAATAAGGAGAAAAACTTTAAAAATAGCAAAATTGTATGTATGACATTGCTTGCATTTAACAGGAAAGAAAACCCAACGACAGTAAAAAGTCCCCTCGTGATTAAAAAGATAAAGAAACAATTTCCAACTGTTATAAACTGTTACTGTCTGTAGTTCCTTTATAAGTCAGACTCATGTTTCAGGTGGCTTGTGTTGGATTTGCAGGCAAGTATAGAGCTGAAAGAGTAGAAATTATCAACAAATATATATATATATAAAATGACTGTTTGGAGAATGTTTTTAATATGATCTTTCACATCTCTGCTGGCATCAAACACAGCCCATCCAAAACGAGCACAATTGTGCCTTCTTTCGTCCAGCACTCGAACAGCAAACTCAGCGATCCAAACACAGCAATCACAATTTAGATTGTGATCCTAAGCTTTGCTGGGATCTTACAAGGATCTTACACATCTGTGTAGCCCGTGTCCTGTATCGCTCTTGGGGAGGATTTGCAGTTTGATAAATTCTGCATTGCTGGAATGCTGGTTCCTGAATAGACCTTGGTTGATCTGCCCGGTAGCCATCAGGTTAAAAAAAAGTGTGCTTCTGGATGTGAAACAATACAGCTTTTACAGAAATTGAGTGCCCCTCATCTAGGATCCAGATGAGTTTTAACTCCTGTGTCTTAACTGAGGGAACAGGATGATTTTTAAACAATCTTCTCCATGCTGGTTAAACACAATTGGTGTGTCTTTGGGGGCTTTGTGTTAACTGTTTACATTTTCTGTAGTGATTCCTCTGAGATCTGCATGTACAGAAGAAAAAACAGCACAATTCTTTCCCATTTCTCATTGCTAGTTTTAAATTACTAGCAGTTACTTTCCAGGCAGGCTGTAGTTTCTTTCTAAAGGTGAGAATTCAGGTTTTTAATGCTGACCTGTTGAAGTCAAAGAAATAATGCTGTTAATTTCAGTCAAATGGTTTAGAAGTGGCTTCAGTAATTCGTAAAGTTGCTGTGCCATAAGCATTGGTGAAGAGAAATGAGTAAATTGTTTTATTACCAAGAACATTCTAAGTGTAGAACAGGAATTATTAGAACTAGAAGAATGCATGGATAATATATTTATCGTTACCAAATTAAGCAACCAGTTTGCTTTATGCCTTGATTACTGATCAAGTGAATTCTTTAAAATTAACTTACTTTACAATTTTTCTGAGACCCACAGAACCACTTTTTTTTATATCCTGGCTATTTACCAAGGTGCGTTGATGTTTAGGAATCTACTTAAACCTTTGATGTTATTGCATAGAACTGGTTTCCATTTATAAGGTTTTTCTAACTGATTATAGTTCTACTGCTTCCATTTAAGGTGATGAATATTTAAACTAAAAAGCCTGCTTCTCAGCACTTGATATGAAGGGTAGAAAAATTACGAATTTGTGAGCATTCTGTTGTTCAAAAAAGTAGATTGGCATTAGGTTTTATAGCACTCAATGTATTCCCACCTACTCAAACATAAAATTAAATATCACGGCCCTGATGAAAAGCAGCAGCTCTACATTTATGATGTAAAGGACAATATCATTAGAGTACATCGGGGATTTTTTTTTTAAATCATTGCATAGTTTAGATAAATAAATCCCCAAATCCTAAGAATTTGATTTACAGAAGTTTGATTGAGGGTAGTAGTCCTTAAGGTCAAACCTGCCATTATCAGAAATGGCTGTATCAGTTCACATGCTAAAAGAACAGTGGTNAAAAAAAATGATTTTTTTTTAATTAACCTTTGAATTATGTTGTAATGAATCCCCGAGTCCTGTGTGATCCTGTTCGCTACTCCAACGAGTAAATATCCTTGTTGCCTTGAAGTAGGTCTCACATGTACTCTTTACAGTACGGAGCATTTTTAGGACCCAAGGCCCTGACAGAAAATCCGGCTGTGATTTCTTGTCGATATGACCCTGTTCAGACGGTTTGAAGCCTTTGTAATCTCGGTTAGAACTGGAAGTGACACAGACACTGTGAGTTGTTGTTGTGTGTCGTGTCAGTCGCGCAAATGTTGGTTAACAGAGCCGTGCTCGAAGGGAAGAGATCCCCCCACACCTGTTAGATCATCAGCTCCTTCTGCCGTGATTAGAAATGGGCCACAAATTCCTAATTTGATCATCCCTCTGGGATGCCTTTGCATGCACTGAGCTGTGACTCCTCGGGGAAGGTTTCTCTGCTCCCACATTCTAGTTTGGACACCTGAGTTGAGTCTAAGTGATGCAATCGTAGTTTCTACTGCAAAGTATGTGCGTGCAAAATAGTGTGGTCTTATCTAATAAATAACTAAACACTTACTTGTTCTCTTACATTATTATTCCAATGTTGTCCGAGCTTGAAATGGCCGTTGGTTCCAATAAGGGTGCAGGAGGGTTTTAAAAATCAGTGCCCAATCGTAAAGTTATTAATTTGAAATACAACTGGAGAAGGAGACAGTGGCTGATGTTAGTGTGTTAGTATTATTTATTAAACGTATGCTAAAAGGGTAAGAGCAACTGGTTTTGTTCCATCAATATAACTCTCATTCCAAGAGGATACGCTGTCACGTCAAGGAAATACCTGCTTTGTGTTTTGCTAATAGATAAGATTTTTAGCGAAGGTTTTAGTGATAAATACTAATACTGTTGATAACATAGGCGTTTTATTGCTAGTAATATAACAAATCTTTGGGAGGTGGCTTTGGACACTAATAATTAGTTACCTGGTGTTTCTCAGTTTTGGAAAAATGGAAGTAAAATGATGTATTAAAGGTGTGAATTGAAGGCCAGCGATACTTATTATTTCTTACATGCTTAATACATATTTGCTATTTTTCTTTTCCTCTTTAATACTTCCCACGTTCACTATTTGGAAGGTTTGGAAACTGTTCTTTGCAGTTTTAAAGCTGTCGGAAGGTCTGACAGCTCTTCCATCACATTCTCTGCTGTCAAACAGAAGGGGGATGGAACGTTCTTCCTGGTGCTTCATTTATCAGAATGAAGTTACAACATTGCTCAAGTCATGGGTCCAGGTGATCTCGCTGGTACTTTTGGTTCTGTGCATCTAAAGGGCGTTGGGATTCTTGTGCTAAGGATCAGAAGTACTAATGGCTCATGAGATGGCTTCTTTTTAAATGTTTCCATTGGTATAAGTTTCTTAGCATCTTCAGTTTGTGGTTAGAGAAGAAGGAAATTGATGTTGAAGAAATCTACATTGTTTAATTGTTAGAGTATTTCTAGATGTTATGTAATAGATTTTTAAATTTTAAAAAGCAAGAGAAAGTGAAACTGAAATGGGGTCTAGTGATATTATTTATTCTGTGTCTACAGTGTGCTGTTTCCTTTTCATAGAAACAGAATAGATAGTTTCTGTTCAGAACAGTTTGTTTCGGGGTGGAAAAAGGGATTTTAGCCAAGGATCTTTATGCTTTTATGCAGAAATTTATAAACTGGCAAGAGAACTTGTTATCTCAAGGAAAATTTTCACAGAAATGATCCAGTTTACAAGCTTCTGAAAATCATTGTTTTCACATAGCAGACTTTTTTAGAAGTTCTTGGCCAAAATACGAGCAGATTGCATTTTTACTAATAGAAATGCGTGACTTTAGCACCATACTGTCGTTCAGCAAGTTCTGATAGCAAGGAGCGTTGTGGTTCTGGGCACTGGATCAGAAAAGTGAACCCAGCGTTCATTCCTCTCATTGGCACAGTCTTGAAATAGAGGAGGAAACATTCTGATCTGTGACATGGAGAGATGTTAAAATTTCAGGGAGATGCTTGTGAAGAGAAGTACTGGGGGTAGGGAATCACAAGATCAAGATAAGACAAAAGCTGTCGGAGCGGTGGAACATGATGTGTCAGACTGCAGGGGCGAGCGGGAGGTGAACGCAGGGCAACTGCAGCCGCAGAGAGGAAACTGTGCAAGGAAAGATGCAGCTAGAGCGGCCTAATCGCAAAATAAGCCCACGTTCTAAACCAGAAGGTCCTTAAAATGTTCCACTGTGCACTGGGTGCCGCTACAACCCGTAGTAAGACAGTTATGGCCTTTCTTCATGTTTTGCTGCTTGAATCCGAAAGGAACCTGACCTAATTATTAGGCAGTAGCGCATGAAATGAGGATGAACTATTGTTGCACAGATACAAATACTTAACGTAGCAACGTGCATACCATAGAATCATTTCAGGTGGAAGAGACCCTCAGGATCATCGAGTCCAACCATAACCTCACTCTGGCACTAAACCATGTCCTTAAGAACCTTGTCTAAACACCTTTTAAACCCCTTCGGTGATGATGACTCCACAACTGCCCTGGGCAGAAGCATTTTAATCATTATGAAGCAATTCAATCTACCATGTCACAACATGGTAGATGCAGATTGGGACTAGATTGCCCAGGGAAGCATCAGCCTTGGAGATAAGCAGGACTTGACTGGGCTGAGCAACATAAACCAGCTCTGATGTTGGCATTGAGCAGGGCCCAGGTGTCCTCCAGAGATGCCTTCCAGCTTGGCTTAGATCTCCATGCTTATTTGATGAAAGAACATTTAGTTATCCATTTTCTTCATCGTTAGGAGTCTTGTTCATTTAAAAATCAAATGTCTGTCATGTTCACGATCACCTCTGTGTGCCATACATGCATCATCAGGCCTTTAAAGCCTTTGCTCCAAATCAAAGAGAAAACTTGTACCATAAAATCGCACAAGAGGCTTATGCGCTGGAGTAGTTACCTCATTTTCTGTTAACATAGATCTGGTGATGAGATACTACAGAAAAAAACATATTTTAGGACAACTCTTTGTGATTTTATTGGATAGTTTATCATCATTCTGCAATTATGCTGTTAAAAACATATTTAAAGAGGACTATTAGGCACATTTCAAATATGAAAAAATAAATGTTTTGACACGCTTTAGTTAAAAACAAATCAGATGAATTGATATCGTGATTTACAAGGTAACCTTTAAATCTGAACAAAGAAATAATTGGTGCTTTTTCATTAGAATGTGACTAATATAGTCAGCGCAGTGTTGTTTTTTAACATATTCTGAGAGGTTCTGAGATCTCTTACAGATTATTGGATTTTGAATACAGCTTCTCTTTTTTACTTTTTTTTTTAAAAAAGGCAAAAAAGTATTTGTGCAATTCCTTCATTTTTGTAATTTAATGATTTATTGAAACATCCCAGTTTTGCATGTCAGACAGCTTTGAATGGTTTTATGTTGTTGTCCACAGCTGATGTTTTAGTATTATAAAAATAAGATGTATTCTGCAGTGATAAATGGTTTATGAGCAATCATTTACTGTCATCATCTGCAGAAGGTATATATGCAAACTTTGCGTAGTTTGTCATTGTTGATTAGCTGCAACGTTGGATTTTGCATCTCTCATGTATAGGTTTAAAAATATGTATGGCACAGCAATAGTAAGGTAACTGGTTACCTGTAGAGAAGCTCAGTAACAGTAGCAGAAAATATTATCTACTGTAAATCTGTAGCTTTTTGTTTTGAGACATATTTTTCGTTTTTCAGGCAGTGTTGCTTCCTGAGTTTCATATTAAGAAGAATATGAGAATGGCTAGTGGATGTGCTGTTATTTTTAATCTTGAAGTTAAGTAGCCTAGTATATGGCATTCCCTTAGATGTTGGTTGTTTTTTTCAAACAGAAAGCTAATCATCACACTGGGTAAGAAGCAGAAAAGAAAAAATGAGTCTTCAGATGAGTTATCTGATGCTAAGCAGACTCCGCAGCGGCCGTTGAAAGATGAAGACTCGCAGGTAAGCAGTCAGACTTCTTCCCTTTTAAATTGTATGCGTTGTTATTCCTACAGGTGTTTTTCTCCCTCTCTCCGAAAAGCTGTTCTGCTTTTGACCCAGTGACAGTGACTGTTTTACAGCTGGAATCCTTACCTCGTCAGCTGCTTTTCCCATTTGAAAACCAGAAAATGCTGCGGGTTGGAGTCCCTTTTCTGTGCTGGGACGTCAGTGCCCTGCTTGTATCTGTTGCATTTCCGTACAGAAATCCATGGATTTCAGACTGTAAATACCCATCACTTGAGCTGGCAGTTAGACCTGACTTGGGCTGGCTGTATGGGGAAAACGCACAGTTTGCCCAACAGATGGGCCATTGATGAGCGAAACTCGCTCTTTGAGGCTTGTTTTAAACTTCATTATTTTTTCTGAGCTCTGCTTCTGTGGAATGGGAAGAATTGGTTTCTGGCAGTGTTGGACCCACAGGGATCGGGGATCAATGCGCGGACAGGCTCGGGCAGCCTGTGAGCGCTCAGGGGGACGTGCTGGATCAAGGAAGAATTGCAGTGCTGGAGTCGCTCCCTGCAGGAAAACCTCCCTTGGGGCTTGCTTTCTGAGCTTTTCCCAATAGGTTGCCCTGGTATTATAGTAGCATAGCTCATTATTTATAAAACTTAAGCATGAAGATGTATGAGCTGTTGGTAAGAGATTATATCCTATTTATGCCAATGTTAGTAACAGAATTGTAACTTTCTTGCTTTAGGGCAAACTCCATTACAAGTAAGGTTATGTGCTGGAAATGCACAGGTTTTTATCCTGTGGCAATTTCATCCACAGAGATGAAATCAATATTCAAAATAAGCTGATGTTGCATAAAAATTAATTGTTGTTTGATAACAGTGTCAGAAAACAATTATGTGATACTG
Organism: Pampusana beccarii; assembly: GCA_013399365.1. Taxonomy (NCBI): domain Eukaryota; kingdom Metazoa; phylum Chordata; class Aves; order Columbiformes; family Columbidae; genus Pampusana; species Pampusana beccarii. The sequence goes on along the minus strand of VWYH01001054.1, from coordinate 736,948 downwards.
GGTTGACCTTCAGTATTTCACAGATAATACCTCTGGGGGGGGAAAAGGATCAGAAGCCATTTCCCAGAATGACCTTTTATTAATTTAATGATAGCTTGTCTTAGGTAAAGGTTACATGGAAGGGAACATGAAATCATTTATTTCTCAGGGAGTTTGTCTTGGTATAGAAAGTCCATTCAGTACAATGAAGGAGGTGAAAGCGGGTTTGGTGGTTCTGAACTACTGTAACTTATCAACAGTGCTCTGTACTCAGGTATACATTTGTAGGCTGACAAATATAGTATAAAAGGCAGAAGATCATTTATTTTTTCTCACTGTGTGAAGAGAACTGAGGGGAGAGAGAAGACAGGGTGGCATCGGATAGAAAAATGACCCTGCACTATGTCACAGCACTGCTCTGTCTTTGGAAGAGTTTGGGAGAAGCATCACAGGAAAGACACAAGTTTTCAAACGTCTTCATTATTTTCTCTTGCTATTGGAAGTAACTGTCTCTTTCAAAGCTCTGGGGGGCAATTTTAGGTCTTTTTTTCTCCCCCTCTAATTCATTTTGTATGGTTGGTTTCACACTAAGTGTGTTCCTTAAATAGGTTGATTTATTTCTTGGCAAAATGTGTGGTACCACTTTGTTTTGTGCTTCAGAGCATTAGTTTATCACCGTGCTTCTCAGCTCAGGGAAATGCTTGAGTTTTTTTAAAACAACTCAAGTTATATATTAATACATTGGAGAACATATGTCTGTTAATGTTTTGTTGATCCCTTCGTACTTCAAGAAAAGACGTAGTTGAGGAGGATTGAAAATGCTGGTTAATACCGTAATAGGTTTTCCGGAATCTAACATACTTAATGAGTAAAACTTGAACCTGGTTCTTAATCCTTCTTTTCCTAATTCTTACATCGTTTTGCATTGCTCCTATTAGCTGCCATTTAAAAAAAAAAAATTTCTTCTGTCAGCAATCTATTGTTGATTTAACTTTAATGTGACGTTTTCTGTCACATTAATGTGTCTGTTTAAATTTGAGGTTTGGTTTTGTACTACCACCCCACCCCACATGCGCTCAGTTTTTATAGAAAAATGCCCAGTCTGTCTCTGTTATTGTGGAGAACTGATGGAGCAGTTTCAGATCTGTGCTGTCCCAGCTTCTCCAGAGCAATAGTGATGCTCGTTCTTTGATGTTTACGGTGTGTGTAGTGTTTCTGCTCTGCCTTACTCAAGTAGGTATAAAGTAGTTGTTAAAGCGTAGCTGGGTTTTTCACCCGATACCAGCCAAGGCAAGGGCTGAATTTAAGTCAGGAAGAAAGTTCCTGTGCTGCAATCCTGCTGTTACTCACTGTCTGCTCTGCAGAAGCTGATTATGACTGCAGAATTTTGGGGTTTGCTCTATTCGCAAGTTGTTCTTCTCCCAGCTGATTACTTCAGCGTATTGCAACCAGCAATGGCTTTTCCTGAACAAAAATACACTTTGCTGTGTAGCTCAATATAATGAACTTATTTTATAGCAACAGTTTTACTTTGCAGGTTTTATTTTTGTGATGATCCATTCTTGAAAGCAGGCTGCAGTGTTTTCGAGTGTTACCCAGCTAGTTTGATTCTTTCCATCTTTATTTATCCTATGGATTTACAAATTAATCTTGTGGTTAAATGTGCAGTGTCTCATATTGGTACTGAGGAGTGGAAAGGATGTGCTATATCCTGATAATCTAAGGATTTGGAACTTAAACAGTGAGTGAGAAGCAATTATTTTCTTAGGCTGAACGCTATTTTTCTGGCTGGAGCTTGTTGTCCTCAGATTTTTGCAGAAGCAAGAGTGGAAGATTAGAGAGAACACACAAAGTAAGCAAAATGCTGCTGTTATACAAGCTTGATGAAGGTGGAGGAGGAAACAAATACATTAACAAAGGAGTAAACTGTATTAGCCATGAAATCCGACTTCATTGGCAATCTGATCTAATGAAAATCTTCATAATTTTTTGGGTAGCACTGTTTGAGACACTTCAGCATGCTTTGTATCTTTCACTCACCTTCCTGAATTGGACCGTAACACACGGCTGTGATACTGTGTTATGAAATTGCTGTTGAAATACTGATGTGTATGGGCGATCTATTATATATCAGATTTGTTCCTCATGTTTGCTTTTGAACTCTAAAAGTAACAAATGTTTATATGAAATAGAAAAAATAATTCAATTGTTCAAACAGTATGTGGCTACTTCCATCCCTCTGTGATTTACATGCTTCATGTTTTCTATCAAGTGGTGGCCTTTGGTTTTAGATATAGCTAAAGAATTACTGAATGTCTCAAAACTTGTAATTCATGTTAAAGGAAGTTTTTGGTAAAACCTCTGTTTTTATTCTCACTCATGCAGAAGAGAAGATCAAATCGCCAAGTTAAAAGGAAAAAATACGCTGAAGAAGGAGAAGGCAAACAATCGGAAGAAGAAGCAAAAGTTTCTGTGAAAATCAAAAAGAATTCTGCCCCTTTACCTGCTGAGCAGCCTTTACAGTTATTTGTGGTGAGTAAAAACCTGCTTGGTCTGCAGTGGGAACTTCCCAGTTGTCTCAAGGGGTTCAGTAAATAAATCTCGTAACTTGGAAGGCATACACTATTATTACTAACATAGCTTATTTAATGTGACGTCTTGCTAGGATCTTGAAAACTGCAAGAAATGGCTTGTTACCTTTTTTTCGTATTATAAAAGTTCATCGACTTAAGCTACAGACAAGACTGAGGGTGGGTATATCTCTAATAACTGGTTATGCAGAGTAGGCATGTGAAAAAGCTGTGTGCTAATATTATCGTGGCTTTCAGAAGTATGAAATTATTTGAGCCTGTAGGGTTTTCTGCTTACTGAGATTTTTAAAAAGGAGACCCCTCCCTCCCCTCAGGTTTACACTTCACTGCTTAACTTGTGCCAGCTCTGGTACTCAAACGAACTGTTGAGCCCTTCTGGGTAAATAGTGTCAGGAAAGAAACAGGAAAAAACATGTTTATGAGATGTTTGAAGGAGTGCCAGATTTGTAAGGGAGGGAGAATAATAGTGTGATTGGGAACAAATCAGACAAGAGGGAAGATGGCTTTTTATCGGAACCGACCTTTAAAGATTGGCTCTTTATCTCTGGAACTGCAGCATCAGCCTTGGAGAGCTGAGTAATCCCAGCTCTGTGTCACACCTCAGCCCTGCTGGAATTCCCAGGCACGACCTTGTCTGCCTCATTCCACAGCGTGTTTCTTATCTGTGTTGAGAGAAAATCTATTAAGTTGAGCTTGACACATGCTGCGTTGGTTTTGGTTTTTTTTGTTTTTTTTTTTTTTTTAAACCTGTGTGCCAGAGTTCTTATTTCTCCCTATCTGTATAATGAAATTCTGGGTATATCCACTGGTCAGATCTACTCGAGGGCATTCTCGATGAGTCTGTGTCTGGAAAGCATCAGAATCACCGTTGCTTGCACAATAAGTGTCTTTGTCTTTGGAGGTGAGCGTTGCATCTGATGCTCTTTGGAAGTGCCAGACTTACTGTACTTCCTCATGTGTTTGACTCCAATTATAGACTGGATTTTAAATTTTACTCCCAGACTGTTAAAGAGAACGCTATGGTTAGAGGGCAAATTTGCCTTTATTGTTGGTCTTTTAACAAGCAACTGGTATTTGAAAGTTTTAAGCCTGATGAGTTTGAAAAGAAGGCCTTTACTGCAATATATAATGTTGTTTTCCTGCATTTATAGGAAAATCCAAGTGAAGAAGATGCAGCGATTGTAGACAAAATCTTATCCTCCAGGGTAACAAAGAAAGAAGTAAGTGATTGTCATGGAATAAAGTTGCTTATTTGAAAAAAAGGTTTTTATCCATCATTTTACATTTCCCCTTAATTTACTTTTCTAGATATCTGCTGGGATGACTGTGGAAACAGAAGAGTTTTTTGTGAAATACAAGAACTAGTAAGTATTAAAGTTGTTTCATTGGATGTGTTGACTGGAATCATCAAGTATCATCTTCATGTACTGAAGTTTTGTATTGTTTGAAGATTACTTATAGCCAGATATTGTCATCTTTTGAGATTTTTCTTTATGAATCTGATTTTTAAATTGCTAAGAATCTGCATATATCGTTAGTAATAATTTTAAAATTATCAGTATTGTGAAACCAGCACTGATTAATAAGCTCACAGCCATTATTGCCAAAAGAACAGAATTTTTAGAGAAGATATGTTTATTAAATTCAGCAGGGTCTACATGTCTAAAGCTGATTTTAATTTAATTAATTTAAATCAGAGCTATTTTTTGAACCTAGGTTAGATTTACAGGGTCATACATGTAGGAGAGGTTGACGTAGGAGTCAGTCTTGCTGTTTTAACAAGAAAAACACTTCTAGTAATAGAAATAATTTTGCATCACAAGCAGGAAATAAAAAAAGTGGAGAAAGAATTTTTTCCATATTTTCCTATTTTAAATTTTGTACCTGTTTTCTTGTCATTACTCAGTTCTTTATGTTGAAAAGGCAAGCACATTTTTCATTTTACATACTTGTATATTTTAATTTCATTCTTGCTTATAACTGTGATTTTTTGAGACTCTGGATTCACGTGTTTCTCAAGACTGTTTAGCTCTTTTTTTCATTTTAGAATCAGTAATACCCAGCAATAGCTGCTCTTTATTTCTAGCATATCAGAGGATGGTTTGGGTTGGAAGAGACCTTAAAGCTCACGTAGTCCCAGCCCCTGCCATGGGCAGGGACACCTTCCACCAGCCCAGGTTGTTCAGAGCCCCATCCAACCTGCCCTTGACCACCCCAGGGATGGGGCATCCACAGCTGCTCTGGGCAGCCTGGGCCAGGAACTCATCAGCCTCATGGGGAGGAATTTCTTCCTTATATATAATCCAAATCTTCCTCCTTTCAGTTGAAAGCCGTCACCCCTTGTGCTATCACTACCTGCCCTTGTAAAAAGTCCCACTCCAACTTTCCTGTAGGTCCCTTTAGGTACTGGTGGCTGCTCTAAGGTCTTCCTGGAGCTTCTCTTCTCCAGGCTGAACACCCCAACTCTCAGCCCATCTTCATAGCAGTGGTGCTGCAGCCTCTGAGCATCTTCATGGCCTCCTGTGGAATTGCTCCAGCAGGCCCATGTCCCTCTTATGTTGGGATCCCCAGAGCTGGCTGCGGCCCTGCAGGGGGATCTCACCAGAGCAGAAGGGCAGAATCTCCTCCCTCCGCCTGCTGCCCACGCTTCTGATGCAGCCCAGGACACGGTTGGCTTTCTGCACTGCAGGTGCACATTGCCAGGTTGTGTTGAGCTTCTCAGCCACCAGCACCCCCAAGTCCTTCTCCTCAGGGCTGCTCTCAGTCCATTCCTCCCCCAGCTTGTATGTGTGGTTGGGCTTGCCCTGACCCATGTGCAGGACTTTGCACTTGGCCTTGTTGAGCTTCATGAGGTTCGCACAGGCCCACCTCTCAGGCCTGCCTCGGTCCCTCTGGATGGCATCCCTTCCTTCCAGTGTCGGCTGCACCACGCAGCTTGGTTTCATCTTTAGAAAGCTTAAAAAGTGATGAAAACAGATGAAAGAGGAGGGGTGAGGAAGAAATGTGTGCACTTGTCAGGCCGATGTAACTGGAGAAGGGCTCCCTGGGGCGCAGTTCGATGGTGTGGGTACCGCGGCTCCTGCTTCCTCTGGTTCTGCTCTTCGTGCTTCTCTCCCAACCTAATCTGATGACCCTCTGCTTTTGCCGTGGGCTCTGATGCTCCTCGCTGATCTTTGAGATGGGCTCAGCTGGATGGGTCAGCATTCCCCTGCAGAGGTGTTCACGTGAAGTACGTGAAACAGTTACATCCACTGTATTCAATACTTTATGTCTCTTGGAACTTGCTCATAGAGGTGTCAGATTTTAAACTTGATTTATTTAAGCTCACTTTAAATATGCTTGTTTCTGCTCTTAGGAGATTTCTGAATCTGTAGAGTTCTATGGATTCTAGCCCAAAAACATTGCCTTACTTAGATGCAGTAATATGATGATTTGGAGGAATAAACCTTTGATCTTTACAGTGAATTCTGTCTTAAATGATGAAATGTTCTTTTTTTGAGTGAATTTCTGGTTTATAAAACATTATTTTAGCTGCTTTTACTTTCACTAATGTGTTAATCTCTGTTATTTTAGCTCATATCTCCACTGCGAGTGGGCCACAGAACAACAGCTTTTAAAGGATAAAAGAATCCAGCAGAAAATAAAACGGTTCAAACTAAGGCAAGCACAAAGAGCTCACTTTTTTGCAGATGTGAGTATGAAATACACAATTAAAAAAGCTTTTTTTTTTCTTCCTTGTAAAATTGGGATTAGTAGTTCACTTTTAAATAGAACAGCTGAATGTCGAGAAGTAGAACTTTCCCATCAGGGTTGGGGGTTTGGTTGCAGCAGCAAGTTGGTTGTTTAACGTAATTTGAAGAGCAAGTCTTCTGCAGCTGCCGAACTAACCGGACTTGGCCTGGTTTAAAATTGGGATTGTTTGGGTAACTACTTTAAAGTGGTAAGGAGGGAAGGATTATGTTAGGTGTTCGCAAAAGCCTCAGTAGTTTCCAGCTGCGAAATTAATTTTGTGTGTGATGAGACCAAATCTTAGCCTAGGTTTTTTGCCCCTCTGCTGATCTCTTTTATCTTGCATAGCAGATGGAAGAAGAACCTTTCAATCCTGACTATGTCGAAGTAGACCGGGTATTAGAAGTATCTCTTTGTGAAGACAAGGACACTGGTGAGGTAAATACATCTTAAAGCAAGTCAAGAAGATACACCTCCATGTAGTGTTTGATGATGGTAATTTTAGGACATTTCAGAGTAACACCTTCAATAAGCTTCAATAATATTTATGTCATGACTATCTTCTAATTTCTTATGCTAGCCATGTATTTTGAAATAGAAATCAGAGTGCAAAGGCATATATATTTGTTAGTATTAATAAGTCATAGTAGACAAAGCCGAGGTAGTTACTGACATAAAAGTGAGGTTTGGCAGTTGCCTTGTGAGTTCTGACAAAAGGCTGATGCTGTGTCCTGTCTCTCTGGAAGTGACAAGAGGTAAATGCTGCAAAAAGCACAAGAAGTCAGGGTGGGGAGGTTCCCTGTGTTCTGACTCTGTCCCTCGGCTTTAGGCAGCCAGTGGACCTTGCCCTCTGTGTTTATCAAAACTGTTTTTTAAGTACCTTTCCTGGAAATCTCTTGCAGAACAAAAATGTGAGATGAGAAGAAAGACTGGAAAAGTTGTTGATTAGGGCTGTTGGAATAGCTGTGATTCTTACTCAGTGCATTCAGGGAGCAAAACGAACAGGCTTCCACCCACTGATTTCTCAGTCTTCCTAAAGCAGTGTTGAGGGTTAAAATTACTTTTCATTGTATGCAGCAGAGTTGTTATTACTACACTTCTAGAAAAAAATGTGGTGTTGTGATAAGCCTTTCCCCCAGTTTCTGTATTTATCTAAACAAATCGGAATGAAATAACCTGCTTTGGTTCTATCTTTTGAGACTACTTATAAATTCTTATATATGTCACCCAGCAGACCCGTAAAACTTTCTATTTTGTTGGTAAGACCTCTAGTTTTAGGAACTTTCTCAAGCTGTTTTAGGCTTAGGAGGCCTGGTTTGGAGAGTGGAGGACATGTTCTGGGCAGAACATCTGTAGTTAATTGGTTCTCCTCATGCCATTTCCACAAATGTAGTAATTTATCTTTCCTAAGACTGACTTAAGGGTCAGTGGGATTGAAAAGTACTCCAGGCGCTATACAACAAGTGACAGAGTATGAGAAGCCAAGGATAAGAAGGTAGATAACATGAACCTACACAGGTCATCTTTAAAAGAGTATAAAAAACGGTGGTTTTGTTTCCAGCTGTTGTGTAAGTTAGCTACTCAAATAGTAAGGCATATTAGCAGTCTGTACGCTGAATTAAAAGCTGATAACATTCAGAATTTTCTTCTGCAGCCTGTTATTTACTATTTAGTAAAATGGTGTTCGTTGCCGTACGAAGACAGTACGTGGGAGCTGAAAGAAGACGTAGATCAAGCAAAAATAGAAGAATTTGAACAATTGCAAGCTTCCAGGCCTGACTCAAGGAGATTGGTAAAATTATACCTAATTTACTTGTCTGCCTTGGCAAATTGGGTTTGATTTTCCCAACTTTAAACTTTTGTGTTAAAACATAAAGCTTATCGACATTCTGTGGAAAGGACTTGTGAGCCTTGTTACCGAAGAATAATATTTTGGGGTAGAGTTAGACAAATAGTCTCATGTAATTGGTTACTTGCTTAAAAAAGAAAACAGACGTTTAGGAAAAAATATGAAAAACTTCCTGAGCTTTTGAGTGAGTGATGAGCAACACATTTAAACTGGCTATCATAGAATCTAAACACCATTAAGATGAGGAGAAAACAGAATAAACATCCATTTATAGCAAACAGAGTGAAGTCTCGTGCTGCAGCCGTGGAGGATATCGGCAAACAGGGATCTGTCAGACAGATTCCCGAATTACTTCCTGCTTTTATTTTTCTTCTTGTCGTAAAGGGCTCGCTGATAGCAAGAAAAACACATGTAATAAGGAAGGGTGTTTTATCTTTAAATTGTCAGTCTTCTGTCTCCTAGAGCCAGGAGGAAACAAAATAGTTCTGTTTCAAGTCCTGTGTGTCATTGTCGGAGGAAGACGTGTCCTGTGTGGTGTAATACGACGCTTGTTTTAACTTATTTACCTTACGTAACTGAATACGCACAGTGTATTAATTTGGAGGCTTTGTTTTGTTTTAATGGTTTTTCCATCTAGTGATAATGACGGTAGTCACGATTAACGTCTTCGTGTTATATTTAGTTCATTTCTGTAGTATTTATTTAAATGTGGCTGCCGCCGGTGTGGGGGTGGCCAGATGGCTGCTGTGGGACTGAGACCTGCTGCCAGGTGGCAATAAAGAGAGAGAAAATCAAAATCTAAAATCCAGAGCTGCCAGATAAGACCACATGAATCTAGAGTGAATGTCAGCTTTTATAAATACTGAAAAATGTGGTTTTTAAAAATAAAAAGTTTACAGCTGATCAGAAAAGCTGTTACTAAAAATATTTTGCTTGAATGTGTTAGTTCACATTGGGATGCAGATCCTCTCCAAAGAGAGTGGTTTTTGCTGGAATCCTACCTAGCATTACTCAAAGACTTGAAGATTTCTCACTAAGCTGCCTGCTAAGCTGATGACCAACTCTTGAATCTCCAGGCTTGGGAACTAGTGTGTGTGTGTGTGTGTGTATATTTGTGTGTATATATATATACACACACAGCCTCTCAGCTTTTATTTAGCTTGCTAGGGACATGAAAACAATAGAGTTTGATACTGTTACAGTCTGTTTTGTGAAGTCCTTTGTATCATGATCTTGTGTATGCTGATACCATCCTTGATGCCTTGGTGCAATGGATTCAGGGAACTGAACTTCTCACAAATCTGCTTTTTTGTATTCCTGTGCAATGGAGCCATCAGCAGTGGCCAAGGCACAAGGTGAAGGGAAAGGGAAAGGTATTAATTTATATAGACAAATAAACAAAAATTTCAGGTTTCCACAGACTAGTAATTAGCTACTGATGTTAACAATGACGCCTTCCTAGTTTTAAGGTTGAATAATTACACTCAGTAAATAGTGGGTTAAAATGCTTGGGAAACACAAAGCGTGTACCAACTTGCACACGTATTAATCTTTCCCTTAAAGGACCGACCGCCTCCAAACGCCTGGAAGAAGATAGAACAATCCAGGGAATACAAAAACGGCAACCAGCTCAGGGAATATCAACTGGAAGGACTTAACTGGCTCCTGTTCAACTGGTACAATAGGTATATGCATGGAATGTTTGTTTTTTCTAAATGTAAATTCTAAACCCTACGGAGTGAATCACTGTTACTGGAGGTGAATACAGTTTTAATCAATTTTCTCTGCTTATAGCAAAAAGAGTGTAGCTGCGAAAAAAAAAATAATTTTCTTCCTTTGGGTGTACAAATATGGTTTTATTCAAAAGAATATCAAAAAAACAAATCTTAGAAGAATAAAACTAACCTAACTGAAAATAAATTTTCAGTAGCTATGAGGAAATTAAAAAGCAGCTTCCACCAAAGAAAAAGCTTTCTGAATTTTTGGAACAACCAGGAAACACTCCTGTCTTTCAAAATGAGTTCTAGAATTAGTATGTATTTCAAATAAAGTTACCTCTGTTCAAAACTAAGGCCGGTAAATAACCCTCTATATTGTAAGCTAAAGTTAACTTTTCATTAATGTTATGATGTATTAATGGGAATGTAATCACTTCAAGACTTTTTCCAGAAGAATAAATTTTCTCTGTATCTAAGTTGAATTTCTGTTCACAAATCTTCCTGCTGGCTGATTTCCAAAATAGCAGTTGCCCATTCTTTATAGAGGTTATGCCCACAAGCACAGCACAAGCACACCATTTTACTATCCAGTTTCATGACGTGCAAAAGGAAATTCTGTTTGAATTCTCAGCCGAGCCCGTAGAGGGTCTGTGCAAACAGCAAAGAGCGAGGGACTGGAGTGTGTGGCTGAGGGTGGGCACTGGTGGTGCTTCATGCAGTGATTTGGTTACGTGCATCTGTCTCGGTTTTGGAAACGAGGGGAAATTAGTGATACTGTAATGCACTCCTTGTACCCGGGTGTAGCTGGGCTACTTTCCTTCTGTGCCTTTTAGGGAATCGTCATTAATTTCCAGCAGTTTTGTCAAGGTGAGTGTACGTGTAAGAAATCTGATTAATTTGAATTCCTTTAATTAGGGCAGATGTAGTCCCAAAATAATACTTTTGGAATATTTTTCTAGGAGAGCTTCACGGAACATTCCATTCCCAGGCTTTACCAGTGCTAAGCATGATGGAAAGCTTGTGGTTTTGTGTACTGAGTTCATTCTTCCACCATAACCAAGGAACATTTACAGGCGTCTTTTACAGTGCCTCAATTTTTTGCTTGTTGTTTTAAACTGGTATATTTGAGCTTTGTTTTTATGAATTGTCTATTTGAGTAACAGCTCTGGTGTACTTTCTTTGATGCCAATAACAAATAAATATCTTTTGCTTTCAGGCGAAATTGCATTTTAGCGGATGAAATGGGTCTCGGCAAAACCATTCAGTCGATTACATTCCTCTACGAGATCCTCCTGGCTGGGATAAGGGGCCCTTTCCTGATCATAGCTCCGCTTTCCACTATCGCAAACTGGGAAAGAGAATTTCGCACGTGGACCGACCTGAACGTTGTGGTGTATCACGGCAGCATGATCAGCAGGCAGATGATCCAGCAGTACGAGATGTACTTCAGGGACTCCCAGGTAGCGTAAGGTCACTTCTGTGCAATAGCTTCCCTGTAGTGATGAAAACCTGACTTTACATTATCCGTGCCTGTGTCTTAGTGGAAGTAATTTTACATCCGATGACGTGGGTTTTTAAGCTTTTTTGCATATCAGAATCTTTAACATATGCTTACTGAGTCAATTTGGTGAGGGTGATTGCAGCAGGATGGATGTTGTTTCAGCACGCTGAGTAATTTTGCAGTTGAATAGCAGTGACGCTGATATTCATGTGGAGATGAAAGTGTACGCAGATGGTGGCAGTTGAGTCCTGAATCTGAAGAGCAGTGGGAACAAAAATACAGCCGATGAAGCTCTGTGTTACCTTTAAGTAGCTGTTGATTTCCTTTTCCCAGTGTAAACCACCGTTGTCTGTGTACAGTTTGCTTCTCTGTCTGAAATACTTCACATTAAATGACAAGAAAAAAAACTTGAAATCTGATTATTTTAAAAGTGGGGGTTTTTGCCTTTTGTATACGTTCTGCATAAATAAACACTTTTTTTAAATTATCATGGTATTTCTGCAAAATGGATAAGGCTGAAAACTTTATTTAAGTAGTGCTAAACATTGAAATTACATGTTGTTTCTCTAGCGATTTATTGTATACTGGCTTATTGAGGGCCTTACATTACATATCTTTGTCAGACCAATGGAGTAGAGTAAGCTGAATAGAAAGTGTTCATTTAGTTCTCAGGTGATATTTTATTACTCACTGTATGAGTGCTAAATGTATTGGCATCATATATTTTGACTGATTGACCGTAGAGTTTCTCCTGTCAGTCTTTCATATTTTCGCAGGGTTAAAAATGTAATATCTACATGCTTCTTCTGAAACAGGTTTATTAGATGGTTTTATCTGTAATTTAAGTCATTAAAATTTTAGTGTTAGACAATATTGGGTTTGTAGCTATGGATAATTATTAATATTAGAGAGTTATAGAGATGTAATAAATGTGAATGGGATGATAAAACAATTTATAATGTAAAATCTGATGTCTAGCTAGCTCTTGATTTAAAAATTGATAAAATTTCAGTGACAAACTCTTTAAATTGAATAGATTCCAGGTAATGTAACAAATGTGTGTTGATGAATCTCTAGGGGCGTATTGTTCGAGGTACCTACAGATTCCAAGCCATTATCACAACTTTTGAAATGATTCTTGGTGGGTGTCCAGAGTTAAATGCAATTGAGTGGCGGTGTGTTATTATTGATGAAGCTCACAGACTGAAGAACAAAAATTGCAAACTCTTGGAAGGACTGAAATTAATGAACCTTGTGAGTAATTATATTTCACTTTTGGTTTGATTCTAGTTAAGTACATTATGATAATAAATCAGAAAGGTGTTTTACCTGCCAAAAAGACCTCTCAAGCAGTCTTTTCTCAGGAGATGTCTGTTCCCTATACGTTTTTCAGATGTAATGTAGTTTTTGTAGCTGATGCTGGTGTGGTTTTGATCAAACAAAATGTGGCAAGTTCTAACTGTAAGCAGAACCTATTTCCAATGATACTAATCTGTAGTTTTGCTTATGATGATTTCATTTTAAAGTTGCGTTGTAATTATATTAGAGTTTTTGTGCAGTAATTAATGTTTCAAAACCTAGGAAGTATTTTAAACAGGTTATTTAACAAGAGAAGCAAGCAAGTAGTGTTTAAAACAGAATTATTGTCTAGTCCTGTGGTTAAGGTTTTATTTTATATAATGCAAGATTTTTAAAAAGCTGTTGGAACCACAAATCTTGAGGCTTTTGGTGCGTTACGAGATGCACCGTGATTAGTTTTGCATTGGGTTTTGACTTCATTATTAACTTTGATACACTTGTTGCTCCATGTTCTCGGAAGTCATGATATTGCTTTCTGAGCCATGCTCAGTGTATATTTTCCCCACTATAGAGAGGGAGGATGATACAAGTGTGAATGTTACAGGCAAAAGTTGATGTGTTCAGTCATTTCTCCATTAAAGATGCAGGAAGACGGAATTTAAAGAAAAGCTGGTAGAAGATACTTGTTGTTCTTTTATAAATGCGTTTATCTGTATTGCCTGTGGTACACACAACTGGTGTTTTCAGGTTGTGACACTCGGACTTAACACAGAAAAATGTGCAGATGTGTGCACATAAGGTCATGTGAGTTTTGTTTCCTCTTACAGGAGCATAAAGTGCTGTTGACGGGTACCCCCCTGCAGAACACGGTAGAAGAATTATTCAGCCTCCTTCATTTTCTTGAACCTTTGCGTTTTCCTGCCGAATCTACGTTCATGCAAGAATTTGGAGACCTTAAAACAGAGGAACAGGTATTACATGTTGGATTAAGTTCATGTTGAGCTTTGGTGTGTAGAAGTGGCTTCCTTGAATGAAAAAATTCGTTTTGGATAGTAACTGTTATTGCTTCATAGGCAGCGTCTTTGCAGGCAAGTGCTAAAAAGATATTAATTTACTGATTTTGGAGTACATTAAAAATTATTTAGTAATTTGGGGTTAAAAATAAAGGCATATCCCATATGGAACATATTTTATAGAAGTGTCAGAAAAAACATAGTGATATGGAGTTAATTTTTTTTTTAATTAAAACTGCATTGTTACTTTTCATGTTTCAACAAGGTGTTGTGTTTCATTTAGGTTCAGAAACTGCAAGCTATCCTGAAACCCATGATGCTCAGACGATTGAAGGAAGATGTAGAAAAAAAGCTGGCTCCGAAGGAGGAGACTATAATTGAAGTAGAACTAACTAACATTCAGAAAAAATATTATCGAGCGATTTTGGAGAAAAATTTTGCTTTCTTATCCAAAGGAGCAGGGCAAGCAAATGTGCCCAACCTGGTTAACACTATGATGGAACTCAGAAAGTGTTGTAATCACCCTTATCTCATCAAACCTAAATACCTGATAAGGACTAACTAAGAACTAACTTCCGGCAAGAGATGTGGGCTGTGTCAGTCTTCATGGCTTTTCTCGCTTACTTGTGACTAACTTGGAGGTTTTTCGTGTTTGGAAGAAAATACACGTTAAGCTCTTGCTATGATTTCAGTCACAGTGGGACTTCAAAATGCTGGTTTTAAGGGGAGTTCCACCTCATTCCAGGTGTTTTTTCTGTGGAGTTCTGCTTAAAAACTTAAGACTTTTTTTCAGAGAGCATAGAAATAGGTGTTCCTGCAAGGCTTGAGACCCATGCAGAACTTTGTTCTGTCTCCAGCAGTGGCTAATGGGGGCTATTTGGAATGCAAGCACTGATTTTAGTAACTTAGTCTGGTATGTATTTGGAGGTATTTGTAGCAACACCTATAGATACAGAAATCTATTCTTTAATAGGTGCTGAAGAAAAGATCCTTGGAGAGTTTAAAGAAACATACAGCCCAAGTGCTCCTGACTTCCATCTGCAAGCAATGATCCAGTCTGCTGGGAAATTGGTTCTTATTGATAAACTTCTTCCAAAAATGAAAGCTGGAGGCCACAAGGTCCTTATCTTCTCTCAAATGGTGCGCTGCCTGGATATTTTGGAGGATTACCTTATACATAAAAGGTAAGATACTGCATATTCTGTCTCCTTGTTCTCACTGGGCATATCTTTGAATGTTAGTGCAGAGTTAATGATTACAGCATAGTTAAGATTTTTTTTTCTTGCTAATCACTGTAACTTGCTGTGTTCTGTGATGGCTTAGCATTTATTCATCAACAAATGACAAATTTCAGAGAAAGGCTGAAGAGAGGTGCTTGAGTAAACCATGTGCCTTCAGTTTGCTTCTTCTATTAAACATTCTTGGATGTATGTACTGTTTGTACACTGCCTGTCAGAAACCGAGTAAGTCCAAGTTCAGAGTTGCTCATCCAAACCTCAGGAAGCCTAGAACGTGCTCTTTATTTACGTGGTGTTGAACTTGGCCCAGATAGGGTAATGTAGCTCCTTACTCTCAACAGAGTATAAGTACAAAATAGTAAACAACTGGAGGTTTTTTATTTATGTAAAAATAAAAATGTGCTTCCTGTCTTTCCTAAATGATTACAGCTCTGAACGTGCAGCAGATCTGGAGTGCCAGCCCAGCCATACAGCAGCTCCTTAGATCACCTTTTGCTGTCACATTAATAGCACCCTTTGATTATGCTGTTGACTTCATGAAAACTAAGAGCTTATTTAAGCACCTGAGTATATACTGTGCATAAAGCCTTAGCACTTAAAACCTAACCTTAAACTTGGTTACAATCAGTAGTTGCTGTAGCAGCCTGAAAAACTATAAAAAGACATAGTTCTGGTTGGTTTAATAGTCCATTTGTTGGAATGTAGATACTGCTTTGAAGTGTGTATCTGTCAGTGAACTGCGTAGTAATACAGAGTTAACATGTAAAAACATATAACAAGTAACAACGTCAGGCCTTCCTGCAGTGGATACCAAAACGTATGCTGAAAATCATTAGTGGATTGTATTAATACCTCTTTTGTGATAATTTTACATCACTTCTGTGCTGCTATGTTTTTGTTTCATAAAGCTATCTATTTGAACTGAGAGCTCAACGGTTTGCACATTTTATTTTAATAGACTAATTTTAACTTCATCATAGTACTTATGATGCCGTATAGAAACTATTCCTTTTTCTGTAAGGATGTAACATCTAGACCAGTGCATCATAGCTGCACGTAGAGTCTTCGGAAGTCCATGGAAGCTGAAACCTGCTCTGTGCAACCGTTTGATGAGAAATGGTAGAGTGCACGCATGATGAGACTTAAAGCTGAGCAGAATTTGTGGCTGT
The DNA here is from genome assembly GCA_013399365.1 of Pampusana beccarii. Lineage (NCBI taxonomy): Eukaryota > Metazoa > Chordata > Aves > Columbiformes > Columbidae > Pampusana > Pampusana beccarii. Next base: position 720,862 of record VWYH01001054.1, on the reverse strand, counting down.
AGGAGATGGCCGCCTGCCAAACGCCTGTGGTCCCGCGGATTATCTGCTGTGACAGTTTAGAGCTGATTAGAAGAAAAACGGTTGTGAGGCTTCTGACTAGTAGATACACATCCAGCTTTTTGCTCCATTTGCAGTGTACGGAAGTATTTGCTCCCTTTCTAAGCATTTCGCTTGATTTCAGAAGTTTCAGAGGAGTCTTTGTAATCATCAAACGTAACAGAAATGGCAGTTTTACTTCAGGCTTTTAAATGTGCTGGTTTTAGTTTAGGAAGGCCTGGAGTCACTGATGCCTTGATGAAGACTGTTAGAGGTGCTGTCGTGTCGCTTCTGTTCCATTTCTCTTAATCTTGACAGAGCCAATATGCAGTTTGTCCGGTGACAGCTCACCAGGTACTGGTTTCTGCTGGTTACTTGGTGCCCCCACCACGTCAGACAATTTGATATATAACACAAAAGGACGCTGTCCTGCGTCTGAGCCCCTGGGCAGGGACCCAAGCGTAAATAGTGTGTGAAAAACTTGTAAAGGTCCACATGGGACTTCAGGTTACGGTGTGTTTTAATGCATTTGAGTTCCGTGGTAATACGTGTTTCCTGGTTTGTATAATCAGGTACTTGCTTTAATGGACAAAGTTCAGAAGATCTTGTCTTAAAATGCTCAGCATGTGGGCGTGCTAATGTGTATTAGTACTACAGAGACACGAGTTCTGTCATGATTCCTGGTTGTGTTACGCACTGATAATCAAAGTTACTTCACATCACTCTTATTCACTGTAAAGAATAAATATACAAGCAGGAGATCTGTTCTAATCCCCTTTTAAATTATGAAAAATATTGTATTGATGTATGTGTGTATCTGTGGTAATTTCCAGATACTTGTATGAACGAATTGATGGGCGAGTACGAGGGAATCTCAGACAAGCCGCCATTGACCGGTTCAGCAAACCAGATTCCGATCGTTTTGTCTTCCTCCTCTGCACCAGGGCTGGTGGTCTGGGCATTAATTTGACTGCAGCAGATACATGTATAATTTTTGATTCTGACTGGAATCCTCAAAATGATCTGCAGGTAAATTCCTTTAACAGCGAGGCCTTAGAAGTCAAACCTGGTTGCTATAGGTTGGGTCACTTTGAATATTGTCTCTGTTTTAAACACACATAATTTTTAGGTGTGCGGGGGTTTTTTCAGACATATGTTTAATGTTTTTTGATTAATACTTTCCACTTAAATAGGAGAGGTCGTGCGGGTTTGTCTGGGTTTAAACTTTTTCTTTCAAATGGGTTACTCTTTAAAAACACAGCAGAGGTAAACTAAGCTTATAAAACCTTTCAGATTTTGATAACGCTATGAAAGCACGGGTTAGATTCTGCATATACTGACACAGTTTATGGAAATACATGATGTTCTAACTGAACAGCTCTATAGAAGAGAATTAATATGTATTCACAAGCAGTGAATTAATCAGATGTTAGGAATTGGATACTGAAATGCAATCCGTTCTCAGGTTGCAACTCCTTTACTACTTGGTTCTGGAGATCAGATAACTAAGGAGCTAGCATGTCTTTTTATTTAGTGTTACAGCAAGAGAAATACCGTTCAGTAGCCTTCAGCACAGATCATTCATCTGCATTTTACTTACTACACTGTTTTTAGAAAACTTGTGTGGAAAATGTGCAATAGCTTCCATCTACTTAAATGTGAATTGACTCTCTTTTGAGTTCATGCTGTTGTTTTTCAGATTGTGCTACAGCAGGAACAATTTCTTAAAAGCATTATCTATTCTAGATAAGGAAATTCTCACTGTCGTTCTCCCTTCAAAGGCCCAAGCCCGTTGTCACCGGATCGGTCAGAACAAAGCAGTGAAGGTCTACAGGCTGATAACGCGCAACTCCTACGAGCGGGAGATGTTTGACAGAGCAAGTCTGAAGCTGGGGCTGGATAAGGCTGTTCTACAGAGCATGAGCGGAAGAGAAAACAGTGTCGGTGGTGTATGTAGACTCATTTCTTGAGTTAACTTTCCTCTTGTAATCATATGGGAACTATTTCAAATTACAGAAGCTCCCATTTTTCTGTTGTTTGCACCTCTTTTTTTCTAATGTGGGCTAACAATGCATTTGATATAATGTAAAATGTAGTCAGTTACTCTAAGTCTTGCACTTTTTCTTTTTCTTGCCTTTAAGGTCTAAGGTAGAGAATGTCAAAGTTAAAACAAAGATAAAAGTTTCCCTGTGATTCCTTGTATCTTCTCATATGAATATTAGGTCTTACTTGAATATGAGAGATAAATCTAATACGAACAGGTGATTTTTTTAACTTACGTTCATCACAATGTTGAGAACAGCCATAACAATGAAGACACATACCTGTAAAAGTCTATACTGTAACTACATAACAAAGCACTTCAACTGTCAATTAGACTTTTCCTTTAGCTTTTAATAACCTGGATTTTAAGTTTATAAATTATAAGGCACAGCTGGGTTGTAGTAATATTGGAAAGGGAAAGAGAAATAGAAAGACTTTAGGGGATTTTTTTTTTCCTCAGCTGTCTATTTTATTTTATTTATTATTTATTATATCCTATTTTATTTGTTCAGATCCAACAACTCTCCAAAAAAGAAATAGAAGACTTGCTTCGAAGAGGTGCATATGGTGCCATTATGGATGAAGAAGATGAAGGCTCTAAATTCTGTGAGGAAGACATTGACCAAATTTTGCAGCGTCGGACTAAAACTATCACGATTGAGTCGGAAGGAAGGGGCTCCACGTTTGCCAAGGTGCAGAAGCAGCAAGTTGTTTTTTGGCAGTGTAGAGCTGCAAACGTAATTGAATGTTGTGAAGCTTATTATTTTTTAAAACAAAGTTATGTTTACTTTTACTGGTGTGTGGGGCATGCTCCTAAAATAGCAGGGAGTGGAGAATATATGTATGTATATGGTGGAGGGGGAGGCTGAGACTGTACAGTTTTAGGAGTAATAGTCTAGAATAGAATTGGACCAACACTTCCTAATTTGTGGTGGGTAAGAGAAAAACAGTAATACCATAGCATCCAAAAACCTATGCTGGAAAACTGGATGAACAGAACAAAAAGTAAACTTGGACTCCCTAATTTCCAAAGTATGTGCAGATATGGATCTGAACAAATACAAATCCAGGTAAATAAAAAAATACCTAAATAAGTAATTTTTAAAAAATCCAAGCAGTATAACTGAGCTTGGAATGTGGGTACTTCACAAATACAGTTGACACAATTCAAAAAAAACCAACCAACCAAAAAAAAAAAATCAGCAAACTTTAAGAACATAAATGTATATATATTTTTTGTAAATATACATATATTTAGGCTATCTTATATCTTGCTGATTGTGGCTTAAATAAGAAATAGTCTTCTAAAGAAGAGATAGGAAACCAATTAGGGAACATCATCGTCACTCTCTTTTTATCAGAAGAGTTAAAAATTTTTATATGTATTTACACTTTTCCCAAAAGCAGTGTATCAGGATTTTTTTAAATGCCTTCTGAAATTAAGCTTATTCCATGCTCTCAAGCTTTGATTGTTGGTAGTTTAAACACTCCTTTGAAATTTCCCTCAAGCGAGTACTTTTGCATGAGATGAAATCCCCAAATGCTGATAAGCCTCTTCAAAAGATTCTATTTTCTTCCATTCAAGTAATTTAGATTCAGACTTCGAAGCAGAAGAATCTTGCCACTTAATGTTCTTCTCTCCTGATGGTGCATAAAAGTTCATTAGATTTTTCTGATACATTATGGATCTGATTTTAAAAAAATTAAGGGGGAGGAGAACTTTTGAGTGGCTTTGTGCTGTAAGTAACTTCTAAAGTCTTAACAGCTGCTGGGGAGATTTTGATGAAGTTATGCAGTTGTCACAGCACGGAGGCATTCAAACTCCACAAACTTTTGAAGTATGGTGTTAGTAAGATTTGTTTTATTTATTGCAGGCTAGTTTTGTTGCATCTGGAAACAGGACTGATATTTCCCTAGATGATCCCAACTTCTGGCAGAAATGGGCCAAAAAAGCAGAAATAGATATAGATGCCATCAGTGGTAGAGTAAGTATTTCTCTTTTTTTTAATGCATATTTTTTTAAGTATGCGCTTGCTGTTGAATTCTAGAATAGCAGGTGTAGGACTTCTGTGCTTTTTTGATTAATACTTCAATAAATCAGAGGTTTTGTGCTTGTTTCATTAGTTGGTGCGTGGATAATCAGCCTGCTGATAGCTTGAGGGTTTCCTAGCTCCCTGCTGTCCCAAAAGAGTTTGGGCATCTTTGATTTTTGTTAAAGGCCTGCAAATGGTTGCAAGTGTGTAATTTTTCTGAATGCCCTGTTTCTCTGTCTGGGCTGGAACCTGCAAAATAGCTGAGTAAGAACTGTATCCGTTTTCTAAAACCGGAAGTTGTGTCCTATATTTGAAGACATTCCTCTTCAGTTTTAAAAATGTTTCAGTGCCCCTTTTTACTTGGAGACTGCACTGTAGTCTAAGCATTCAGTTTGGATGAGATATTCAGTGTTGTTCATAACTAGTGTACTGGTATCGTGGTATGAAACCCATTTTTTGTTGCCTTAAATACCACAAAATGTTTTACTTGCTTTATGGGTGTTTACTGTGGTGTGTCTACAAAATACCCAGTAATGACATTAGATAGAAGTGGATGTTTCTGAACTGAAGCCATCTACTGAAGAAAAACTTACCAACTCTGATAAGGTTTGTTGGAAATTTTGCAGAACAGCCTGGTTATCGATACCCCAAGAATTAGGAAGCAAACCCGGCCCTTCAGTGCCACGAAGGACGAGCTGGCAGAGTTGTCTGAAGTGGAGAGCGAGGGTGACGAAAAACCAAAACTCCGCCGGCCTTGTGACCGTTCCAATGGCTACGGAAGAACGGAGTGCTTTCGGGTGGAAAAAAACTTGCTGGTCTATGGGTATTGTATACATCCTTCTTCATTCTAGGAAGTTTTTAAAAACTAGGCTTTTTCCATGCACTAAATGGGACTTATGGAATAGCTTTCAGCTATATTGGCCATAACCTGGTGTGTTTGTATATATAGAATTTATTTAGAGTACAAATTCATGTGAGTTTATCATGCACCCTGTATAAATCCATCTCACAATTTGCAATTGGAGAAACGTTAAAGAAGAGAGGTGAAAACCTTTCTTCAAAGGCATTTAGCATGGGCTCTGCAGTAGTCTCGATAAAAACCGTTACAGTAAGTGCTGCAGGCAGGCCCAAAACTCTGTAAATAAATAAATATCTGAAATAAAGGCTTGGTAGGTGGCTTGATGTTCGTCATTGCAGAACATCTGGCACTTCCAGGGGGTGCAAAGAGGAACTGAAAATCTAACCAGTTATTTTAAGCATACTTAGATTGATTTGGAAATAAAATCTTAGGTTTTCTCTCACCCACCTTGTAAGATAAATGACAGTGGTTTTGTATCGATATGAGTTTCCACCAGTTTTGTGTCTTAAAAGCCTAAAGTAATCATCTGCGGGGTTTTTTTTCTTTTTAAAAAGGCAAGTTTTGTTGAAAAGTCTGTTTCAAACAGGTGGAGTTTTGTTGCAAGTGTTGCTTTCTTATTTCCACTCGGTAACTTCAGCCGAAAGAAACAAGTGGAAAGCTGACCGTATTTTACAGAGAATTTCCCTTCTGTACCAGAAATGTGCAAGCTCCCTGAGGGTTTCCCTTCCAAGTGCTCATTTGTGTTTCACTCTGGACCAGGTGGGGCCGATGGAGGGAAATTTTGTCCCATGGTCGCTTCAAGAGGCAACTGAATGAACACGACGTGGAGATAATTTGCCGAGCTCTATTGGCCTATTGTCTTGTTCACTACAGAGGGGATGAGAAAATCAAAAGTTTTATATGGGATCTCATTACCCCGACAGAGGATGGGCAAACACGAGAGTTACAGAATCACCTTGGTAAGGGCTTGTGTGTTTCTGCAGTTAAATAGCTTTTTGTATGTGTGCCTGTGGTACTGGGATAAAAACAGCTAAAAATTCTCTTTGCGTCCTACTTGAAATAAATATAATTTATTCCAGACACACTGATGGGAAAAGAAGTGTCATTTCTGCTTTGCTTTGTATTTGATGGCTCACCCAAATGGCCTGTTGTCCTCTGCGTGAGCTTTCCTTTCATCTCTGTTCATAAGAACCTCTTCTGTTTCATGGTCGGTGACAACACACGCTCCTTTCTTTCCCCTTGTGCTTTGTCCTTAGCTGGTGAAATGTACCCCAGAGGTGCTCCAAGAGACAAAAGAGAAAAAACCCTCGTCTCCAGAGGCTGTGATGCCAGTAGTTTTTCTGCACTGCACCTCACAATGCTGGTGTAGCATAAACTGTTAAGTGTCATGGGGATCTATACCTACCTGTTGCTGTTACTGTATTCTATTTTAAATTATATAGGCCTATCAGCCCCTGTGCCTAGAGGAAGGAAAGGAAAAAAAGTGAAGACCCAGGCTAGCACTTTCGATATACACAAAGCAGAATGGCTTCGGAAATACAATCCAGAACATTTATTGCAAGACGAAGGATACAAAAAGCACATAAAACACCACTGCAACAAGTAAGCAGTAGCTGAAGTGTGAATGTCTTTCAGTGTTCATGTAAAGATTCCTTTTTCTTTTATTTCCTCATTGTCTCAGAAGACTTTGAAGACTTGAGGGGCCTTATAGCAGCCAAAAGACTGAGGAGTTTGGGGGCACCAGGCAAAGGAACGGAAACCTGGCGTGTTTTCTGGGCTCTGAGAATCAGAGCTACGAGCTCGCTGGAAGCTCATTCGTAGCCCTGAATGAGCTTGTGTTAGATAAATCATTCTTCTGTAGCAAAACTTGTCACACTCTACTTGAAAACGTCATACAACTGTAGCGAAGAATTGAGATAAAGCGTGGAGGAGCCATTGGGGTCGTGCGCCAAATTCTAAGGGAGCAGGAATGAGAAGGTCGTGTGAAAGCTGCTGCTTGTCAGCCCGCTCGGTTCTTCCAAAGGAGGAGAAGGGAAAGAGCAGTTTGTTCCTAGCAGTATTTTATGAAGTGAGTGAGGAGTGTTCTGCTGGCCATGGTCTTTGTCTGGGATTTGGAAGAATGTTTGCAATGAAATGATTTGTAAAAGCGATCACAATAACAAGTGTTAGGTGACCTGAATTGGAGGTTTATGTCCTTATACTTGAAGGATGTTTTAGAAAAATGATTTGAAAGCTTTATGATACTACAGAAGACAAAACAAAACCAGCCACAACTGTTGAAAGCTTTCAGAGTGCTAATATTTGTATTTTTTCTTCTTTGTTTAGGGTCTTGCTTCGAGTAAGGATGCTGTATTACTTGAAACAAGAAGTCATTGGCAATGAATGCCAAAAGGTGTTTAATGGAATTGATGCCAGGTGAACTATAAAGAGGTTTTTTGCTTGTTTACTTTAAATGTAAACTATCAAATGAAAATTCAGAAAACTTCCTAGACCTAAATAAGAATGTTAAAACCAAATGTTTGTATGCTTAGCCTGTGAGGAGAGTGTTTTGGTTACTCTCTGTTTACTAAATGGTTTGTATCAGCTTATCATGAGGAAGTCCTGGTTCCTGTTTATGAGTCCAGCCATATAAAGTAAAATAATTTATGTCAAATAGACTGAAAAATTGAGTGAAAGAATTATACACTTTGCTTTCTAATTGGCGGGGTTTTCCTGCCTCTTTATGCACGCTTTTAGTTATGTGCTGCACATTCCATTAATTTTATTTTTATTTTAATGGAAGTATTGCCATCTGGAAATCCGTAACTCGCTCCTGTGGGAGCTTGCGGTAGATGGGAAGTTTTAATTCAATTCAGAAAGCTTGAAGAGAGAAGTTTAAAAATCCCACAGAAAGTACGAATGTACAAAGAGCAAATAAAAATCTGTTTCTTCCTCTGAGTGTTACTGATGTTGCTGTGCTGTTGGTGATTCTCCGTAGTGAAATTGATGTTTGGGTCCCTGAGCCAGATCACTCTGAAGTTCCTGCTGAGTGGTGGGATGCAGAAGCAGATAAATCCCTTCTTATTGGAGTTTTTAAACACGGTGAGTAATATGGATGACTACACATGTACTTCCCCAGCCCTGAGAATAAACAGCCTACAGTCTGTTTTTTATAGCTCACTCTGAAAGTGAATTTGTGCCACTTCTTTTTTTTTGTAGGTTATGAAAAATACAACACTATCAGGGCAGACCCAGCGCTGTGCTTCTTGGAAAGGGTCGGCAAGCCAGATGAAAAAGCAGTTGCTGCCGAACAGAGAGCAAATGATTATATGGATGGGTATGAGCACTTAAAACTGAGCATGAATGTTTCAGGGCCTTAAAGACTGAATTTATCTGTTGGTACTTTGTTTTCTTCTTAACTGGTTTTATACTATTTGATGTCACTGTGAAGAACACTACTTTGATTTTACTCCCACAGAGTGTAAACGAGTTAAGAACAGTGTAACAACCGTCGAAGTTTGGGATTTCGCAGTTAAAGGAAAAGTGCAGCAACCTGTTGTTAACCAGGGCTCTACCGTGCGTTGCTGTGTCAGAAATATTCCTTAGACGCTCAAGTGCAGAATCCTTCAGAGGCGAAGTGCTACAGCCCTGTTTAGCTTGATTGCGGATGTGTCAGCGTGGCGTATGAGCCTTGCGTAGCTAACCAGTGACACCAGGAGACCAGTTAGAGTATCACTGGTAACTGCTGCAGGGAGAAGTGCTTTTATTCATTGCTTCGTCAGTGAGGTCAGCAGCTGCACTCATAACAAACATCTTTGAATGAGAGAGCGAACTATGGGGGACGGGATTCAGGCCAAAGCTGCCTTGAAATATTTTTGTTGCTTCTTGTAGAAAATTAAATACAGTGTATCTAACTAAATCTAAATTAATTTTGCTTAACTGAAAAGAGTGTAAGGACTTCTAAACTATTACTAAGATGGGTTCTTTTGTGTTGAAATTTTAACAGGGATGTAGAAGATCCAGAATATAAACCAGCACCAGCATTGTTTAAAGATGACATAGAGGTACAGTAGGCACCTATGAATAGCTCTTTTTAACACACTTAGAATGTAATACTTCTACATTTTCTTTGAGCAAATTATTACATTTTTCTGTATTTTTCTAAATTGCGAGAACTTATTCCATGTCCTTCTACAGCTGGGGGGAATGGGAGGGAGTTGTTGTATAATTCTGTTGTATGCCTTGTTAACCATTTGTCTGAAATATGTGTTACACTCGTTCTTTGTCATATTTATGAGTTGTCTATAAGATTTAAGTTGAACCTAAGTAAGATTTAAGTTGAACCTAATTTTCTAGAGAAGGGCTATGTTTTAAATTTAGCTTCACTTTTGTTTTTCGACAGGATGATGTTTCATCCCCGGGTGATCTAGTAATAGCAGATGGAGGTAAATATATAAAAATTCAAGTCTGAGCCCATTTGATCTGGTTTGAATTGTTTCCTTCTCCTGACCCTCAGCTAAAATGTATTTAGATTGCCTAGTGTAGAACCACAGGCACCAGCAGTTATTAACTTATTTTCCCTGTGACTTTGTATCAATGTAGATGGACAAATGATGGAAGGAGACAAAATCTATTGGCCCACTCAGTCTGCCTTAACAACACGTCTTCGCCGCCTAATAACAGCTTATCAACGAACGAGTAAAAATCGGCAGGCCCAGCAGATCCAGCCAGCATTCCCAATACAAACCAGTATGATGCAGCCTCCGTATGAAGAAGCTGCTCTGAATCCAAAGATGGCTGCTAAGATTGAAAGACAGCAAAGGTACCCGCAGCATGCAAATACACATTTTTAATACATCTTGATATAAAAAATATTGAAGAAATAATAATAATTGCTAGCTGTGTGAAATAGTGAAGAAAATGACAGGATTACTTTTTTTTTTCTTGGTGATCAAGATGGACGAGGAGAGAAGAAGCCGACTTCTACAGAGTTGTGTCCACGTTTGGCGTGGTGTTTGATCCTGAAAGGGGACGGTTTGACTGGACCAAATTTCGAGCGATGGCTCGGCTGCACAAGAAAACCGACGAGAGCCTGGAGAAGTACTTGTATGCCTTTATGTCCATGTGCCGGAGAGTGTGTCGTCTCCCCTCGAAAGAAGGTGGGTGTATATATTTTTACTTTTGGTTTTATCTTTAATTTCTGTTGCCAGTGCTTATCTTGAAAAGGCTTTTCTTTCCTGTGTTGCAAAATAAAAATGGGGCAGAAGGCAAAAAGGAAACATGGTAAGTGTAAAATCGAAAGCTTATAATGGGGAGACATATATGAACAGATTAAAGCCATCTACTTCTAGTATTGATTTGCAGTGTTGGGTTTTTTTTTTGCCAGATTCTCACCTTTGTTTTATTTTCCTACAGAACTCGTAGACCCAAACATTTTTATCCAACCAATTACAGAGGAACGAGCTTCTCGGACTTTGTATCGCATTGAGCTCCTAAGGAAGGTGCGAGAACAGGCTCTTAGACACCCGCAGTTGTTTGAACGGCTAAAGCTGTGCCAGCCAAACCCAGACTTACCCGTCTGGTGGGAGTGCGGGACTCACGACAGGGATTTACTTATTGGAGCCGCTAAACATGGAGTTAGCAGGACGGATTATCATATTCTTCGTGACCCTGAACTCTCGTTTATGTCTGCCCAGAGGAACTATAATCAAAATAAAGTGGCACTCTCGAGGACTTCTACTCCACTCTTGCATCAGTACCAGATGGCATTATCTGCTTCTCCTCTGACACCTCAGTCAAGGTTGTCAGATGCTAAAGTGAATGCTTTTGAGGACACGAAAGCTAAAAATGAAAATTTGAAAGAGGACCTTCAGTCTTCTGAAGAGGAATCTATGTCTACAGAGGAGACACAGACAATAATGAAATCTGAACCCTTGAGTCCGAGAAACGGCACACCAATACAAAACGCCGACCACAAACCCAGCCTGAGGACAGAGACAGACAGGCGCATGGTGGCTGCAAGAACAGAGCCTCTAACTCCAAACCCGGCTTCCAAAAAACAGAGGGTCAGCAAAAGGGGGTCTGACTCCAGCTCCGACTCAGACTCTGACTCAGATAGATCATCCTGTTCTTCCAGGTCATCTTCTTCATCCTCTTCGTCTTCCTCGTCTTGTTCACACTCTCGATCAGGCTCTAGCTCTTCATCGTCTTCATCTTGTTCTTCAGCATCTTCATCCTCCTCGTCGTCATCCTCCTCCTCATCGTCGTCGTCATCGTCATCATCTGAAGAGAGTGATAGCGATGAAGAGGAGACACAAAAGCGTGGTATGTGTGTAGTCATATTTCTGCAGTATGCTCTTAAAGTGAACAAGTTTATTCTTAACGGAAAAATGTTTTGAAAAAGATGTTAAATCTGACAAAAGTAAACTTAAACGTATTTGCTTGATTCTTCAAGTGAGTTGGAAGGATTGCAGGGATACACCATTATCTTTGTTTCATACAGTGCCTTGGATGAGGTGCTTGGGGTTTGCTGACTGATTTCCTAGACAAGGTTACTGTGCATGTGGTTCACATGTGGGACGAGAGCTGAATGGCTCATGTGTTCTGGAAATAGATATATGTAAATATATATATATTGCGAATTCCCTACTGCTGTTCCCTTTTCTTCCTAGGGATTCTTTTGGTTTCCCTGTTTGTTTTTTCCACTTCTACTCACCTGTCTTTGTAGTTTCCTTGTTGTGTTTTCATGAAATCTGCAAACTTTGTTCTGTCCCAGTAATGTAAGCTCCTTTTTTTGGCAACTGGAAGTGGCCGAGCAGTGTACTTGCACTGAAAACTTAGAGCAGTTAAACACTTCAAAATATGTACCTGCTTAGGAAAGACTGAGGCAATTATAGAGCATAGGACCAAATAGCACAGAGACAGTTTTGGATGCTTCAACATAGAAGCAAAAACTTCAGTAAAGTGATATAAATTTTTTAATAAACCAACCAATCCTTATTTAATACATTCCTTATAAAGTGTCCTTTATTCTTGCCCCATCGAAACTCAGAATGTGAAAATATTTCTCTGCTGTGCAATAACAAAATAGAAAAAGGAAATGGCAATGGGATTACAGCATAAGTAAATAAGCTATTTTTCCAGTACCTGAGGGGAAAAAGGTATTTTGCTAATCAGATGGATCTTCTAGTCTGTGGAAATGACAAATGGAAACCACAAGATTAATTTACTGGGGAAACGATTACTGGGCACGTGAAATGCCACTTAAAATTATTAAGATGCTGCTGCCTGTAGTAGTGGAAGGATTTTTCAGAGAAAACAGTTGTATGCAAACGTTAAAACAGCGAGAGAAAAAGAATGCTTATATGACATAAATATTTAAATCTAAATGGTGGATCCTGTAACATGTGCTACATGTCCCAGTATTAGGCTCGCTTTCTGCCAGCCCAGTCTGTTTAGGCGAGTAATTGTGCCATCCTCAGACTGCAGAGTCTCGTACATCACTCAGCCTTCCTGTTGGTGGCTGGTTTGCTGTAACTTGGTGTTGAAGAGATTGGTAAACACTGAAAAGTTCCTCTGACTTCCTCTGCATTGTCATTTTAAGCCCAGCTTTCATTTCCTATGTTGTGCAGTGATCGTGGAGCGTTGCCATGCTTCTGTCCTTTGAAACATCTTTTAAAGGAGAGCTAAATTGTGTCAGATGAGTCAGTACATTGCTATTGTTGAGGACAAATCTGAGTTCTGTAGGATTGTCCTTCAATACTCGTATTCATTGTGCTGATGTAGTATTTACCTTTTCCGGCGGCACTTCTTCTCTTTTTTAGCTTCAGACTGTTTCCCCATGTTATAGAGAAGCCTACGTTGTTGTCTGGATGGAGACAAAAGTAAAATAATAATGAGAAGTATAGGGAAGTCAGAGGACACGCTGGAAAGATACTAGGAAAAACATCCTCTGTGATTAAAACACTTAAAATTGCATCATGCAGATGTGTGTTAAGATGTGGAACATCCAGCATTCCATCCAGTAAATCAAATGGGGTGGTTTTTTAAAGTAGTATCCCAATAGATTTGCCATGTTCTGGTGACACCTTTAGTGTCAATTTAATTTGGTATTTTAGCGCATGTTGGCTTACAAAGGAAATATATTACAAGTGAGGACTATCAGATTGCTCTGAAGCCTGTCTGTTTTCAAATAGCTAGGTGTTTGATACATCCTGCTCTTGAAACATCACCAGGAATATATGTGGAATTTGCATGCCTAGAAAAAGATCTGCAGTCATCCTGAAAAAAACAACAGATTAATTCTTCAGTTTAACTTTGTGTTCGGACTTCCTCTGAACATTGTTCTTTCTTTTCTTCACCTGAAGCTTTTACAGTGATGTTTTAACATCTTTATGACATCGAATGATCCTAGGGTTTTTATTTAGCAGGAGGAACCCCGCATATAAAAGCGTATGATGAAGAGAGTGTGGCCTCTCTGAGTACGACACAAGATGAGACGCAGGACAGTTTCCAGATGAACAACGGGACACCCAATTCCGGTTACCTCCTGCAAGGTGGATACATGTTGGCTGCATCCTACTGGCCAAAGGCAAGTTTATAGTACTTTGAAAACCAAACTTGTAGGAGAAGGTGGGTTGTGATGTGACTATTCAATTAAATACAATAAAACCATACCACTGAGTTGTGGGGAGATCTTGGAAAAAAATGAAGTTTGTGGTAAGTGATAGTAAAATTATGACAGAACGTTTTATATATTGATTTTATAGCTGCATCTGTAAAAGAGAATGTTCACATAGGAAATAAAGCTGTACAGGAAGCATATTTAAGATGAAGATAATTCATGAGGTGTAATGATGTTCTGAGTGTACAAAATCAAACTTATTTAAATATAGGGGAGGGTCTTGAACTTGGCAAAAACGTGCTTGCTTACAGAACAGGGTGTTTTAGTGTTCACATTTTTTATTCGCCAAATAACTGCACTCCAAAATTATCAGAACGCCTGGTAGTTTTTGAAGTCTACACGTACTTAGCTGAGTTTATTGGGACTCGATCTCTGTGTTAGGCAGGTGTGTGAAGTCAAATCTGTGTTCGGTGTCTAAAGACCATGAATGAGGAATAACATGGTTTCAAAAGCTAAAACAAGACGTGAAGAAGAGTCTGTAGATGTAGTTTTATGAACGCTGTTTGCCACGTACAGTCTGGCGCTGCTCGCAGGTTGAGGCCTGCTACCAGTGAGTCAACACCAGACCTGCACATCCTACTTTGGTAGTTACTGTATCCCTCCTTTAAAAATCAGTGAAATAACGTGTTTCAAACATTTTCAGGGCCCAGACTGTATAGCTGATGTTGTATATTTGTATAGCTGTATAGTTGAGCGTGTATTTTTTTACAGGTGATGAAATTAAGTACGGGGGTGGCTTTTACAAACTTCTGCATTGGTACAAATCCAGGAACTTAGAAATCTGAAGTCCAAGTCCAGTGATTAAAAATATTACAATTTCTCTTCTTTCTAGAATTGGCAGATAAAACGTAAAAGCAATGTGTGCGGCGTCGGTAAGCGTTACTCTCGCATTTCCTCTGTTGTTTTAGGATCGAGTTATGATTAACCGCCTCGACAGCATTTGTCAAACGGTGTTGAAAGGTAAATGGCCTTCAGCCAGGCGGAGCTACGACAGCAGCACGGTGGCCTCGTTCTACACAACCAAACTGCTGGACAGCCCCGGGGCAGCCGCCGATTACAGCGAGCCCAGCGCACCCACGCCCCCCCTCGCGGGGCTGAAAGAAGAATACGATCAGTCACCGCAGATGTCAAAGGTGAAGAAGCATGTACGAGAAAAGGAGTTTACAGTGAAAATCAATGACGTATGTTTATTTTTATTGCCCTAGGACCTGGTTGCGATTGCGGTGTTGCGGCATGCTTTACCTGCAAGTGGCTGCCTGCTCTCACTCTCACTCCCTTCACACACTTGTTTGTGGGTATTTGGGTCTGCTGCTTCTGGGCATTGAGTGTTTGGGGTTTGGTTTTTTGGGTTTGGGTTGGGTTTTGTTGTTTTATTTTATTTGCCTAAGCCCCTGGAAGGAATCATTGTTATTTCTCTGGATTGAAATTTTGCCATTCTGGTGCTTCTCAGCATATTTTATGCTGTTTCTAAGAAATCTGGTTAGTTAAAAAAGGTATTTCTCTTTGACTGTTTTTAAACCTTTCAGCATGTCCTATCCAGCAAGCATTTGATTATTACATAGCCTTTTAGAAGGTGAATTTCCCAGTTTAAGTGCAAGCTGGAAGCTTTAAATATTTTTCTTATCTGTAGTTTGAGACCTGTTCGTAGCACATAAGAATGTATGAAAACTTCCTCTTGTAACTGGGTTTGGCATTTCTTTAGGACTGGATTAGAGCGCTAGACAGCTGTTCAGTGTCTGAATTTTTCAGTTGAGATAGTAGATAATTTAAACTTTATATTCACAGAAGCAACTCCACAAAATTTCTATTCAGATTTCTTCTTCGCATGGAGGAGACCCAAGACTTATTGTAAGGTCTAATACAATGTTTTCGTTCTTCCTCAACTCTTCTGGATTAGCTGTTTGTATGCGAGAATCCTGATTATGAAGTAGTCATTTCTGCTGCAGAAGAGACTCTTCTAACCCTGGCATTTATTTAACAGGAAGGTGGTTTGAAATTGACTTTTCAGAAGCAGGGACTGTCTCAGAAAAGGCCGTTTGAAAGCGAGGAAGGTGTGTTGGGACAGCAGCAATACCTGGCTCGGCTGCGCGAACTCCAGAACGCTTCAGAAACCAGCCTTGTCACCTTCCCCAAATCACTTCCCGAATCAGGTACGTGAAACGTCAGAGGCCATAAGGGTCAGGATAAAATGTCGTTTTCTGTTGGTGTTCGTGCACAGGTGATAGAGAGAGATGTTTGTGATGTTATTTGTGCTAAATTGCAGTCTGGAGGGACTCTCTGCAGCGTGTTAGTGAAACTGGGCACCTCAGCTGAGGTGTGAGGATGTCAGTTGTGTAATGTTCGTTTATTAGAAGGATGCCATTATAAACACCCCTACGAGAAGGTTTTAATAATTATGAAGTGCATCACTCTACACTGATGGGAATCAGTTTAAATCAGAACTTACTGTGGCTAGTTTGTAAGTAAGGATGTAGAGTTCCAGATTTATGCCTGTGTCAATTTGCACTTTTCATATTCTCTCTGGTCCCTCTTGTAAGGAAACAATGGACCACAATAGTCTAGAACCAATTTTTGGCCTATAGCTAAAAACTTACAGCTTATTTTCATAAAAAAATCACAGTAGGTGTACACTGACAAATAAAAATGAGCCTAAAGTGAGCAGTTAAAATATGGAATAAGTATTTGAAATTATTAAAATTGGGTGCTTGATTTTAAGCCAGTTTCTGATTAAATTACTGCAGTTTGTTGAGATCGCATACATAGGTGGATGAGAACATTTCCTTTAAAAAAAAAATACTACCCTTCAATTGCATTTTATATTTAATTGTTCTTTTGCAACATACCACTAAGATCTTGTTATAAATATGTATTTAGGGATGTCTGCCTCTGAGCGTGTGTGTGATATCAGCAGTTTTTAACAGCTCTTCTGCCTGTACAGATTTATTTGGAGGGGGTAGGAGGCGGTAATAGGAAACTTCCACAGCAGAGTGGCTTTTCAGAGCCTGATATTAATGGTGTTTCAAACAGCCATAAACTAGGCAATTTCTGTTAGATACTACATGTAAAAATTATATGCACTGGCACCGTTTCAAGTAATTTTGTTTCCTTTTTTTATTCAGACGTGTTTCTTGTTATAAATGACTCACACAACTGACGCTAATTTTATTGCATCATTAATTAGGTACTTCCAGTCACTTAACAGCCAGTGCCAATGGAGTCGTAGCTGACAGTCAGCCTGCAGTCAAGAAGAGAAGAGGGAGAAGGAAGAATGTGGAGGGAGTTGATGTCCTCTTTATGAACAGAAATAAACAGCCTAATCATGTAAGTAAACTTGATTTTATATCCAAAAATAAGGTCCAGATTACTGTCAGTGCCTTCACTGAGCGTAACCAGCTGTAAACATACAACAAAAACTTTATTGCTCAAAACTATTAGGTTCGGGTTTTTTTCTGAAATCATTCACGGACAGTTTATGTCTATGCAAATGAGAGCTGCTACAGTTTAATTAAATATTAGGTATTTAAAATATTGATAACTGTTTTCAAAAAGTAAGTTTAATTCTAGTTTTGGTGAACTGTAATTAACAAAGTATTATTAAAAACTTGATATTTGACCTAGCAATGCTTTCTGGCATCCTTTCCTGTAACATCTGTCACAGGACCTGACCGTACGGTGACGGAAAGGGACCCATCTTGGTGTCTGCACAGTGATCCGCCAGACTGTGGCCTTCATTGTGTCATACGTGAAGTAATTGTGGTGGTTTGTTTTCTGTGGAGAACTCAGTCAGGTGTTTTGAATTTCTCCAGGTTAACCCAGGTATCAACTCCTGCCCGGTGGCTGCAGGAATGAACCCAGTGCTCCCATACGCGCAGTCCCAGGGCGTGCTGGATGCCGAGAGCCCAGTGCCCGTTATTAACCTTAAAGATGGAACGAGGCTTGCAGGTGATGATGCCCCAAAAAGAAAAGATTTAGAAAGGTGGCTTAAAGAACATCCTGGATATGTTGAGGATTCAGGAGCTTGTATTCCTGTGAGTATTCTTTTCAGTTCTGTTTTAGGTAAATACTAGAACATTACTCGTAAAATGTATTTCAGTTTGTATTCTGTGTTACGTGGAATTATTCTTCCTTTGTTTTGATATTTTGTTTAGGAAAAGGAAAATGCCGGTTTCTTTTTATGTAATTTGAGCTCTGCAAGCCTTCCTTGTCCATCACAAATGGAATTGCCAAGAAAAACAATACCAAAGATGTTTGATCTTTGTCTGATTTCACCTAGGATTAAAAAAATTATCTCAGATAGCGAAACTCATATTACCATGATACCGGTGATGGGAACTGAAAATGTGTAGCAGCATATTTAGTGATGTGTAGGATGTATCTCATACCTACATACAGTGCTGTGGTGGTGATGTTTGCGTGGGTATGATGTTCTCATTTTACCTCCGAGTTTGAGATTTGTTAATGTTCAACAGAATGTAAGAAAATTGTATTTATGATGTCTGGAATAACAAGGTTATTTTTTCCATAAAGATGTTATAATACAAAATAGTAGCAACATTCCGGGCAGTTAAACCACTGTTGAAAACTGAAAAATTATTAAAACAAAGCAATGGGTAGAGGCATCAGAGAGAGGATTTAGTGCTGTCTGCTGGGCTGCTTATTATATGATTGTGATTAGTGAATTACTTTTGTTCCTAAAATATTTGTGAAATGGAAGAGGACTTCAGATGAATGTGTGACTCATGAGAATGCAAAGATATCTTACTGTTTTTAAAAACAGTTATATCAGAAAGATAATTGTTGTTTGGTTTTTTTTTCTAATTTCTTCATAACAGAGGATGCAGCTGCACGATGGGAGGCCCAAACAAAAAAGACACCGTTGTCGAAATCCTAATAAACTGGACGTTAACAGTTTGACTGGTGAAGAACGTGTTCAGCTCATAAATAGAAGAAACGCCAGAAAGGTACTACGTTACTGTTCCCATTCCAGTGTTCCCCAAATGAAAAGTTACCTGAAAGGAAGAACTCCATAATATTACACTTGCTAAAATACTGTGTACAAACAAAAGGTTTTTGATTTAAGGTTTTGGCACAGAGCGAGAAAGTCAATGACAATCTTCTAGTAAATGTTTTGCAACTATGAAAATTTCTAAGATATGGCTGGAAACTTCCATGTGGTTTATGTTCAGATAGAATTGAACACTTTATGCATACAATTGAAAACTATATTGCAATATTTGTGCCATTGACTGATACAGAGGTGTGGCCACTGAAATAGAAGTTGTTCTGATCAAAGTAGCAACATTCTCACAAGCTGTACGTTTTGTGTACATCTTCTGTTTAGTACTTTTGACAAATTATATTGGTAGTGCATCCTTGGTAGAAACGTGTCCACTGGAATTGCTTAAATCCGATGTACTGGATTATTTTGTTTTTTTCAGTTGTCTCTGGCATTTGGCCATTATGGTTCACCAGTAAATATCTGTTGTGAATTGTATTGCTGGGTTAAACGGGAGTGTAACAGGGGAACGAGAGAAGGGTCATTCTTGTCTAAAATCCCAGCAGTGGGAGATGGGAGATCAGGTGTTGGAATTCAGGTTTTTGGACAGGTGATCAAAGTTAGAGAGCAGGTACAAGGAAGCCAGGACATGTTTTTATGCTGCTGTGTTGAGGTCAGAAGCTTTTTGCGTCCGTAGAGAAGAGTGAGGCAGAATTTGAGACTTTACTCAGTGCATGGAGACAGCAGCTCTGCAGAGCCATCTCATCACTCCGTGATCAAGGAGTGAGAGCTTGGATCTGTGCTTGCTATAGCAGCCTGGTTTCATGATGGGCTTTTTTCTATAATAAATTTCCACACCATAGTTGAGACTCTGTTTCTTTGGTAACCTCAGTTTTCCCATTCATAACCTGTCCCCAACTTCTCTGAATTACCAGACACATTTTATCTCATTTTCTTTTTTAGTTCAGTTATAAGTTTAGTAGCTGGGGCAGGACGCATCAAAAGTAGCCTAGAGAATGTGAGTTTAAGTTGCAGTTTATAGAGAAAGTTGAGAAACTGGAATTCTTTTTTCATCTTTTTACGATTTCACCTTTTTTGTATCTAATTAATTCTTCTGATTAATTAGAAAGCTTACTTTCCCACTTAGATTATTTTATCAGGATGTGCTGCCTAGCAAACTTAACTTGCCCTTTTTTGCATGAAAAAAACACAAGAAATAATTTCGCAAGAGCAGTAGTCTCTTAACGGAAGTATTTTCCGAACTTGACTGAAATGATAGAATAGGAATGATTTAGTGGATAAAGGGAGAGTTTAACAAGATTGTTGTTAGAACCTTCTTGGTAATACTTGTACCACTGTTGTTGTCTGTTCATGTGGTTGCTCTCCATTCATTATATGTCTAAATAAACTCCGATATTAAACATTGGTAGGAATGTCAAATACTGACGTTGCAGAGTACTATTTTAATAGATGAGTTCAGCTTTATCAGACTTAGAACAGATGGAGAGTATCTCATATATACCACCAGGAATCAGTCAAAAGCTCTATCATTCTCATTGGTAATTCAGAGTGAGACTTTTTTTATGTTGTTTTATATAAAAGGAAAGAATGAAACAGTGTCAGGTAGGAATGTTGCCTTTTTCTTATCGAATGAGAAGTATTTCCTGACGGAATTCTGTCTTCTGCTTCTCAGGTGGGGGGTGCGTTTGCTCCGCCTCTGAAGGACTTGTGCAGGTTCTTGAAAGAAAATCCAGAGTATGGAGTGGCTCCTGAATGGGGAGAAGTTGTAAAACAGTCTGTGAGTATTTGCAGAGTAAGATAATTGTGATATTAAATGTATCTTAAAAACAAACAAGGCAAACAGGGGAAAAATACGCATGCCGAAAGGCAGGCTTTAAATTTCTGATGCTATATTGAATGTGAAATGTGAGTCAGTGGTACTGTTTTTCTGCCAGCTCAGGTCCATAGACTGGTTTGCTGGCACAGCTGTGAGTGGGAGGTTAGGAGGGACAGTGCCTGACAACCCCGAATTAGAGATTGGGTCAAAGGTGCTGTAATACTGTGACTTTCTCGTCTCATAAATGTAGCCTAGGAGGGTTTTGGGAAAAGTAGTAACCCGCAGAATATGCATGTCAAGTCTATTTCCTCACCTACTAGAACGTGTCAGAAGTATATTGTATTTACACTACACCTTCAGCCTCTGACAAAGAAATTACCATGTTAGTATCTTCTAGCTGACTGTCCACAGAACTTGTAATCTTTCTGGGAAGTCCTAAATGCCAGTGTCTCCAGTACCCTTGGGGGACATTCTGGTACAAAATGGGTAACTAGGAACAGGATTAGAGTGCAGTGAATCAAGGTATAAATAATAGCAGAATTGTTCTAGAATTTAAGTGATCCACAGGAGAGAAGAACAGAACGTGAGTTCTGAATTTCTGTAGTTGTATTAGGCTAGTTTAAACGAGAGATACTTGTTGGGGAAAGAAGAGGCTGTTGTAATGTGGAGGTGTGTGATAGTTGATCTTATTGCCATTTTTAAGACATTTTCAGGACAGTGCATTTCAAAGAGAGTAGTATTTGTGTCCATTGCAGTTCTTTCTTCATCAGTAGGCAGGAGGGCTTACAGAGGTGAAGTATTACTGTGCAAGCCCTAAAAAGAAAAGTGCACTGAATTTCATTTTAATTGGGCTTGAATGTTTACTGTTTTTCCTTAATTTTATAGATGAGGTGAAATGTGAAGACATAAAACAGACACTAACAGTAATAAAAAGGGCTCAGAGATTGTTGGTCTGTGTGCAATCACACATTTGTATTTAGCTTTAAATTGAGTAATTTTTTTGAATTAAACTGTCAAACGATTGGAATGTGGTAATATTGGAAGGCAGTGCTGGTTTAGATCTTAAATTGAGGTTGCTCCTCTCATTAGCTGTATTTGGCTTGATCTGCAAAAAACCCGTAGGGATGAGTTAGTGGAGGGTGTGAGGAGAAACCTGTGCAGACCTGACTGTGGAAATGGGCCTTGAGACCTTTGAGGTGCGATAGCACAAAGTCACCACAAATCCCAGTGCGTTGTCTGGACGCCCAGCTGCGGTGCAAGCATAGCAGAGCAACCTCTGGCACTGTTACTGTGCACTCGGCTCGTCGTTTGCTTTTACTCGTCCATCTCAAAATCCTAAGAACACCCGCTGTGTCTCTTGCAGGGGTATCTTCCGGAAGGGATGTTTGACCGTATTCTCACCGGCCCCGTGGTGCGGGAAGAAGTCAGCCGGCGGGGCAGGCGCCCCAAAAGTGAGATTGCCAAGGCGGCTGCGGCGGCGGCCACGGCCGCCAGCGTGTCGGTGAACCCTCTGCTGGCCAACGGCTTGCTGCCGGGCGTGGATCTGCCCAGCCTGCAGGCCTTACAGCAAAACCTGCAGAGCCTGCAGTCGCTGCAGGTGACGGCGGGATTAATGGGAATGCCGGCCGGCTTAGCGGCCGGAGGAGAAGCCAAGAACGTGGCTGCCATGTTCCCCATGCTGCTGTCGGGGATGGCGGGGTTACCAAACCTGCTGGGCATGGGAGGACTGCTGGCCAAGTCTACAGAACCGATTTCGGAGGAAAAAAAGGGAAGCGATTCAAAGGAGGCAGATCTAAAGAAAGAAAGGACAGAAGACCAAAATACGGATACTGGCGGTGAAAACTCTGTTTCAAGTTCTCCTTCGACATCCTCTGCTGCTGCGGCTGCCAATCCTCTCTCTCTTAACCCATTACTTTTGTCCAACATACTTTACCCAGGGATGCTTCTCACTCCAGGCCTTAATCTTCATATCCCAGCTTTGTCTCAGTCTAATATTTTTGATGTACAGAACAGTGAAAGCAATGACACAGGCTCAGCCAAGCCCACAGAAGAAAAGGAGGAAAATTCCAGGGTTAGAGATCAGGAAGACAAAGGGGGAACAGAGCCAAGCTCTCACAACGAAAACAGCACAGATGAGGGTTCAGAGAAAGCAGATGCTTCGTCTGGATCTGATAGTACATCGTCTTCATCCGAGGATTCAGATTCGAGCGATGAAGACTGACCCCAGACTCTGCACTTAAATTATAAACTGATTTTGAATTTATTCTTTAATTATTTCATTGTAAATAACCCAGTGTTGAGTGCATCAATGATTTACTGACCGAACATTTCAGTATTTGTTTAGAAGTGCAAACTGCTTTCAGAGACGTTTTGCATGTAATATTTCTTGAAGTTCATAAGTTTCTGAACTTGTATGTACTATCAAATACACAATGGTGTAAAATTACAACAAAAGGCATTATAATTTTGTTGGGGGGTTAATTTTATGAAAATAATGCTCAAGTAAGAGCTGTATATTTAATATATTTGCAGTGAACACAGAATACTTTATGCATATTATTGATTTAATTTGAATATAGTTTTACAGCCTCCTTGACACTTATAATTTACAGATCAAAACTCAGCAATAATTTGGGCAGCTAATGAATGTCATGAAAGCTGTAGAATCTACATCACCATCCATTGCTTTAATTACATGAAAATGCTCTAGTGTTGTGATGCACTGCTGTTTCCAATTCAGGTACAAGTGTGTTTAAAAAAAGATAAATTTTTCCCAATCAGCCAATTAAACTGGCTACCTGTTACCTCAGCTGAGTTAGTTTAGGACGTTTACATTGGTTTCTATTACTTGTTTTCAGGTTTTGTTTTGTTTTTTTAAAGACATCCTGTATATCATGTTAAAATCTGAGTTATTTGAGATATGACTGGTTTGGGGTTTTTTTTTTCCCCCTTATTACCACTGTTCTCTTCGACGGCAGTGGGGGGAAATTAAAGCAAAAACTGTCTTATCTCATGCTACTTGGCACCATGTAGATCTATTTAGTTTACACCTTGCAAAGTTTTGGGCTCCCTCTGCAGAATTCGAAGTCCCAAAATGAGGAGTAGTTTCCCCAAGACTCAGAAGAGGCAAACTGTCATAAAGTGCCACTGAAAAGACCTTTCAACACTGCATACTTCATGTAAAAATTGTTTGTTTGCTTTGTTTGTGTAGATTTCTATTTGTGTTTTATGTCATAAAACCTCCTGGAGTTACCAGTTCAAAATGGTAAATAAAGTATAGATAGTTTTGAACTCCTTTTGAGTTTAAACTTCTCTGCAGATTTAAATCTGACTAAATATTAAATATTACCTAAAATCCTTATTGGGCTATCACTTCATATGTTATGCTGAGTTACCCACTAAAGAAAAAGCACTTTGAATAGTAAGGAAGACAATTTATTCCTAGAAACCACAGTAACAGGGCATAAGGCATCTGTTTGAGTCCAAGTCCTTAGAACCCTTTACTATATAAAATCTGTCTGATATTTGATGTGTGATACGATTCCTCCTTCCTCTGAAGCTGCTATTACTCTGACACAGTCGAGGCCCAGATCCACATTTACGGACTTCAGTTACATCGTTTGCGGTCCAAGAATAGGCAAGTGTTAAGAGAAAATAGATACAGGTACTAGTAGAAGTCATTGAAAAAGCTTTACAAAGGGATAAATTTAAAAAAATAAAAAACAAAAACTGTATATTTTGATATAGTTCTGTTGCTTGCTTGTACAGTAAAACAACTGTGTTGTTTTTTATCAAGAACTTTACCAATGAAATATAAGTTTCTATGTGCAAAATAAATAGCCCCATGATTAGAAGCAGTATTACATGTAATGACACAATTACACAAGTACCATTTGGATTGTGCTGGTTACGTCTTTTTCCAAATAGTATTCTGATTTTTTGGCCCTTCATGCAGTGTCTTAGCAATAGTGAAAATTAAAAACTGCCAAGAGAAGGGGGTAGCAATTCTTCATCATGAAAAAAAAAAAGTATTTCATATTTAATATTTTGCCCTTTGTAATATAGCACTTTTATTTAACTAGGATGCATCTATGAAATAGCCAAAGTTTTACAAACAGGTATTAACTTAGTTTGCTGATGGAGTCTATCAACAATACCATCACTTCCCGCCCTTACCCCACAAAACAAATCCTAAATCTTGTGGCTAAAACCTAATTTATATCAGATTTATGAAATAAAGTATTTTCCTAATTATGGTCAAGTGAGTTTGGTTACCATTCTAGTGATTCTTTCTATGTAATAAGGCAATTACAGTTCCAAGTAATGAAGGCTGGTGTAGACTTGAACATAGTATATTTGGTTTATTTTTAATCAGTTTGAACCAGAAGGGGAAAAAAATGTCCCACTATCAGCTAAACTATATGCAAATACGGTTGTATAAAGTTAAGGGTTATAAGGAAACCTCGGTAGAATTACACTAATGCTGAAGTTAAAAGGATATCCAAGGTGATGATAAAGTGTGTGTTGGTAGTTACTAAAAGAACCTTAGCTGTTATTGCCTTGTATTTCTATCCCTTGTTTCAGGCTTCATGATCCAAGTCTTAGTCCAGGTTTTTTTTGGACGTTTGCAATATTTGCCAGTTGTGTTCTGTGTAGTCTGAATTTGCTTTCTGTAGTTGAACAAGCGTCTTAAAAAGTCATTTGTAATTTATTGAATTACTTTCTATGATGTTCTATAGAGCAAATGGAAGTTTAATTATTTTTTATTAAACATATTCTTTGACTACCCATGATGTTGGCCTCAATATGTGAAAATGATGCTGTCTGTGTAAGAATTAAACCTGTATCTTTCAGCAGCAAAAGTTCAGTTTCAGTGTTAAGCTCTAAAACTGAAATTATTCTTAAAACATTAAAAAAAAAAGAATCCAAGTGAAGGATGTGACACTCCACCCCCCGCCCAAGACCACGGTTTACTGCATGATTTTTCTGGGGATCAATTTCCTCTAATTCTGTTTTCTGACGAACAAAATAAGCTGTTGTTCCAGCCCTTCAGTAGTTAGGGTTAGAAAGGAGCATACAGTCCAGGTTCTGGTCCAAAAGTTGACTTAATTTGAAATAACGATGCACCTAATGTTCCAGGATAAGTATGTTGGCAGCGAAGTACCTTTTGAATCTTTTTAACTCTGCATTACTTTCTGCATGTTTACTAAATGTTTTAATTGTGTACACAGCACTTACTATCGTTATTTTTCATCTATTTCATACAGGCCACAGACATTTCTCCTGAAGGTGAGTTGTCTCCTGGTTGTCAGGTGCCGCCTTCTTTTAACCTCTCATTGCACTTGAATGAGTCAAGTCGTGCCCTCCTTATTTCTTCCAGTCTGAGTTTTGTCTTCAGTCCGTAAATTAAAATATAACCAGATCTATTTTTCAATGAAAGTATTTCCCAGGAACAGATGATCTAGGACATAGTATTGGTGTTTAATTTCTTGCACTCCTTTGAGCTGATTTGAAATAGTAGCTGGATATGATGATAAGATATTAACAAGGTGTCCCAGGCAAATTCCTGTCCTGTATTTTGTCTCAGAGTAAATCACTCTGCGGTGTTACTTAGTAATGTGGGATGACACTGCCCTAGTTGACCAGCATTTCAGATTTGACATCTGTGCATGGCTGGGACATCAGGGTTACTCTGGTGTCTGCAGATGAATCAGGCTTGTGGAGCTATGGGAATTTACAAAATAACTCTCCTGGCTTATGTGAATGGCCCTAATGTTACTTAGGTGGGTGATACTGTTTCTTTGTCACTTTTAGAGGAAAAGGAAATAAATATAATAGCTTTCTGTAACTAAAAACAGTAAGAAAATCTTCATCACTTTATTTTTAACTAATGGTTTGTAAAACGTATTTTTTCTGTTAAAAGACACAGGAAGGACTTCTGATGGCTGGGTGTGAATGATGACAAAGGTAAGTATCAGTTAACATTTCCCTGAGGAAAACTATTCTTTTAGGAGAAAATGGGTTTTTAGCTTTCAGTAATTAAGAACATGTGAAAGAGGTCTTTGAAAATATTGACCGTATACACAGGGGAGGGGTGTTGAAATGCATTTTAATGCTACTGGTGTCAGTAAATTGCATCAGTCGTTACTGCCCAAAGTTCCAGCCTGCCAGAAATGATAAACAGTATTTTGATTGTTTCAGTTTTTAACCTGTCATTTTAGGGACACTATTCACTGAGAATACAAAGAAATTAAAGATTTTCCACAAAACAGGATGGGCTGAAGTCTGGAAATGGAGGGGTACATACAGGTAAGTATCTCCATTCACAGGGTTATGACCCCAAAACACTGTGACTTACATCATTTGAATTTTAGCTTCAATTTAGAATGTTCTGTGCTCTAGCTAGCTAAAATTCAGATTTCTTTTTAAAAAAAAGGGCAAAAAATCCACTACTTAGCATTAATCAAACTCTGGCATTTCTCTACTTGAAAGGAGCCAGGGAAATTTTTGTACTAGACTAACTAAGGCTAGGATTTTTTTTTAACTCCTTTCAGGCCTTCTCGCACATGGAAGGAAGGACAGTGCCATTCACAAGATCCCTTTACAGACTGTTCTGTGCACAGGTGAGGCTGGTTTGGGAAATTCTTGTGATCGTGATGTCAGATGTGGTATTGTCATCATTCTTTTTTACCAGTGCTCACCAAAACTGATAGCGTGTCCTCAAGCTGTTTTCTGTTCTCAGAGGAGAAAGCGTTTTATTTGGGAACAACCGTGTCAGCTCCTCAGTGTCACACCGTTTGATCTCTGTTCAGCTTCTGGAAGCAGGTGGTAGGAGCTCAGCTTTTTTACAGCAGAGTTTCTAATTGCTAATCCTTAAGTAAGTGCACACCACTTCATTTTTTTTTATTAAAGCAGCAGCAATTCTCACCTAGATAAACTGATTTTCTTTTTGCTTTTTAGTGTAATGAAAGTTCTCAGAGTCATGAGAGGAAGAAGAAGAAAAAAAAAAAAGGTGAAATCTTTGTAATCCTTTGTCTTCATCAGCTGAGGTTTAAGGTAAAATACTAGATGAGGATATCTGTATTCCGTTGTTCGTGTTGAACATTGCCGTTGTCCTCGGGGTGAAAATGATTTCAGTGTGTCTCGTATCTATAACGTGCTTCATGTCTAAGTTTTCATTTAAAATAACGTCATTTTTTCATGTGATGGTCTAAGTCTTGTACAGGAGAGCAGTGACATTAAACCATTTCATTACGAAGTCTGGAAGCACCAAAGCATCAGAAGGATGCACGTGTCATCCCAGCACCCCAGGATCCACAGTGGGGTCTGTTACTTTCGGGTTTTATCTAAAGGATGTTGAAAGAGTAGATTAATGCTTTTTTTAAGTAGAAAGTACAATGCTGTAATCACTGTATCGCTTTGGAAGCCCCCAGCGCCTGTGTGAGGCGCTCTCCCCGCCCGTGACGTGTCCACCCCGCCGCCCGCTGGGAGCGCTGCCGCGGTGCATGGCGGGAGGGGACGCCGCTGTGCGCCTGCGCACAGCCTTGTCCTGTCAACCAATGAGAGGCCGCGGTGGAGGGCGGGGGCGGGACCCGGCGCCGGGGTGTTTGGATTCGAACGCGCGTCAGGCGAGGGGCGGCGGCGCAGGCGCAGTGCGCGGCGGGGCGGCGCGGCGCTGCCCCCTAGCGCCGGGGTGCGGGATGCCGGGCGAGGAGGAGGACGAGGCCGCCGAACCGGGGGCCGGGGGCGCCGCGCCCGCCGCGCCCTCCCCGCCGCCCGAGGACGGGGACACCCGGCAGCGCTATGAGGAGCTCTGCAGCAGCCTCAACATGGACGAGCGCGCCCGCTCCGAGGCCTGGCTCAGCTACCAGAGCATGAGGCGCAACTACACCCTGGAGGTGAGGGAGGGAGTGAGGGAGGGGCGGCGGGGCCGGGGGAGCGGCCGCGCTGAGGCGAGCGGCCCCGGGCGGGCAGCGCGGCGGGACGGGGAGGGTTAAGCGGGGGAGGGAAGGGGACGGCCCTTG
>VWYH01001054.1:650277-692367 GCA_013399365.1 Pampusana beccarii | reverse complement strand
GGGGACGGCCCTTGGGGCGCGGCGGCCTCTCCCTCCCGCCGGGCAGCAGCTGCAGCCGAGCGGGGGCACGTTCGGCCCGGCCGCCCTCGCCCCGCCCGGGCCGGCGCCTCAGCCGCGAAAGCGCCGTGAGGGACCTTCCCCCAAACCCCTCCCGCCATCGCGGCCTCGGCCCGCGGGGCAGCGCAGCTCCCGTGCGGGCGGAAATCCTAACCCGGGTCTCAGCGGCCAAAAAAAAAGAATAAAATTTAAAAAAAAAAAAAAAATAAATAAAATAAAGCTGCAGCCGTCAGACGGTCACCCCGGTCACACCGAGTTGCCCTCGTAGGTGCTTCCAGCGCAGTTATAATAAATTATAATAAACGGGGTTTTGCGTGAACGTGGCACAAAACTTCGCGGGTGTTTAAAGGCGTGTTGCAGGTTTTGTAACGTCGTTCTTTAGAGCGGTGACAGAAAATGACGCACTCGCCTTTTTTTTGAACGGGGTGTTTTACTTTTTAAAAACGAAAGGTGGCGTTTATGGAAACGCCCGTTTGTGTGTGTGGAGTTATCGGGGTTATTCAGGGCTTCCTGTTCCACAGCCGAGCAGCCCCGTGCGGAGCTACGGGCGGCTGCGCACCCGCGGGGGGCGGCTGGGCCCGCCGGGCCCGCAGCGCTGCCGGGGGGAGCGACCGAACCCGCACAGGCTGCTCTTGTGCAAAAAGCCCAATTCAGTGTGCTGTGCCCCTGTTTTGTACTATTTTTTTCCTATTAAACAACAACAAACCCACGCAGAACACAACAACAAGACCCAAACGTTTTTAGCTTGGAGGAGACTGAGGGGTGGCCTCATTAATGGGGATCAATATGGAAAGGGTGAGTGTCACAAGGATGGAGCCAGGCTCTTCTCGGTGACAACTGAGGACAAGGGGCAATGGGTACAAACTGGAACACGGGAGGTTCCACTTGAATATGAGAAGAAACTTCTTCATGGTGAGGGTGCCAGAGCCTGGCCCAGGCTGCCCAGGGAGGTTGTGGAGTCTCCTCCTCTCTAGCCATTCAAACCCTCCTGGACACCTTCCTGTGTAACCTCATCTGGGTGTTCCTGCTCCGGGGGGGTTGCACTGGATGAGCTTTCGAGGTCCCTTCCAATCCCTGACATTCTATGATTCTGTGTTTTAATGGAAGAGTGGGAAATCTGTGTTGTAATGGAAGAGGGAGAATAAGATTTGAAAGGTTTTCCTTGGAATTAATTTCTGTCTTTAGGTTCCACATTGAGTAATTGTTCTGTTGCATAATACAGAGAAAAATGGAAACTATGTTTTTTCTGCTCCCACTGTTCAGGGCCGGAGAATGTTCTGATAGCAATGACCTGTGCCTTTTTTCTTTTTTTGTAACACCAAAGCAGTACAAAATGTTGTTGCAGAAGAGTAACACTCAAAATATATTGTTAAACTTTGGCTAAAGCATTAAATTTATACAGGTAACTGTGTAATTTCGGTCTTGACACAGTTCACGGTGAAGTATCTGTTTAACACCTGGTTTTCTTGTAATTAAAAACACAAAGTAGCTCAACAGAACTTTGAAACAAGGAATCGACTTTGTCACCGGTTGGACTTGAATAGAACTGTGCCCTAAACTCACCTGTTTCTTGATGTTGGGTGCATGGCTGAAAAGTACGTTTTTGTTTTCCATTAAGTCCTTCAGACACCTGATGTTTTACTTCACAGGGCAATGATCTGCACTGGCTGGCCTGTGCCTTGTACGTGGCCTGCAGAAAATCAGTTCCGACTGTGAGCAAAGGGACAGCTGAGGGAAATTACGTGTCCTTAACGAGAATTTTGCGTTGTTCTGAACAAAGGTAACTTTTCTTTTTGCTAATTTGTAAACACTTGCAAAATCTGAAAAACTGCATATCAGCTTGTGAAATTTGGAAATTGAGCACAAAGGCTAAATGTCTTGTTTCCTGCTTTTAAAGATAGAATTTGTATTGTCAGCATCTTTGTGTTATAGCTCACTGCCACAGAAGTAGGACAGTTCCATTTGGTGATTACTATGGTGTAAAACACTGGTTTTCGAAAGTCAGAGTTTGCCTTCCCTCTCTCAAAAGAGAAAGAAACCAGTCACTGGATAACTGTTTATTTTTGAAGAGTGTGCAAAGTGTGAACTTCTCACATGAGAAACCGTTTTTATTTGTCTGTGAAGATATACAACTTTTTTTTTTTGGTAAGACGACTTCACTTTTCCCATGTTCTTTATGAAACTAATGACAGAATCTGATGAACAAATTTGTGTCAAATGTTTATGTCTGTAAAGTCATGAAGAAAAACTTCCTGAAACTCTTGACTTTATTTATTAGCCATCTGGTTGTTTTGTAACAATTTAGTAGACTGGGAAAAAAAAGTTCTTATGCACTTTTTCTCCCCATCTCCTTGACTGTTGGAGCATTGCTATTGGTTTCAACAATACAAAAGTGTTCCTTTTAAACCTGTGAGTTTGGTTTTTATCAAATCAGAAATTCAGGGAACAGAATGTGGATAAATAGTTTCTGTTACCTGGGCTATCAAAGATAAGTAACATTGAAAAAGTGGGTGTAGATAAAGGAGAAAAAAATAAATTAAAACCAAATTAATGAAGTGAAATTTAGAGAAACTTAGGGGGTTCTCATACTTTGTAGAATCTTAGCATTGTAGAACTTGGAGTTTGCTTTATCTAAGTTAATAAATAATGCAAAAAATTGAAAAGAAATCTGATTTTAATGTAATCTGACTGTTGGAGCTGTTTGTGTCTCTGTGAGGAAAAGCCAAGAACTATGGACATGTAGTTAACAGGGTCATCAACCAAGGATATAAAAATATTTTGTGAGCTGTTTGAGCTCATCCTTTTTTATGGGTGGAGTGGCTGTGAGTACCTTGTCATGTTTGCCCTACCACTATTTTATCTGTAGCTTGGGAAGTAGAAATTTTGCTTATGTTGTAAATAAGTAAAATGTATGGTATATTTCACAGGGAAAAAAACCAAAACACAAACAACAAGAAGAACCACATAGACCTCCCTCCAATAAACAAACACCCCAAACAAACCAAAAACCACACAATGACCAAAAAAAAGAAAAACAANTTTAGTAGACTGGGAAAAAAAAGTTCTTATGCACTTTTTCTCCCCATCTCCTTGACTGTTGGAGCATTGCTATTGGTTTCAACAATACAAAAGTGTTCCTTTTAAACCTGTGAGTTTGGTTTTTATCAAATCAGAAATTCAGGGAACAGAATGTGGATAAATAGTTTCTGTTACCTGGGCTATCAAAGATAAGTAACATTGAAAAAGTGGGTGTAGATAAAGGAGAAAAAAATAAATTAAAACCAAATTAATGAAGTGAAATTTAGAGAAACTTAGGGGGTTCTCATACTTTGTAGAATCTTAGCATTGTAGAACTTGGAGTTTGCTTTATCTAAGTTAATAAATAATGCAAAAAATTGAAAAGAAATCTGATTTTAATGTAATCTGACTGTTGGAGCTGTTTGTGTCTCTGTGAGGAAAAGCCAAGAACTATGGACATGTAGTTAACAGGGTCATCAACCAAGGATATAAAAATATTTTGTGAGCTGTTTGAGCTCATCCTTTTTTATGGGTGGAGTGGCTGTGAGTACCTTGTCATGTTTGCCCTACCACTATTTTATCTGTAGCTTGGGAAGTAGAAATTTTGCTTATGTTGTAAATAAGTAAAATGTATGGTATATTTCACAGGGAAAAAAACCAAAACACAAACAACAAGAAGAACCACATAGACCTCCCTCCAATAAACAAACACCCCAAACAAACCAAAAACCACACAATGACCAAAAAAAAGAAAAACAACAAAACCACACAGACACAAAACCCCCACCCCACACCCACCACTTTTCCGATCTAACCTGTTCATTTTTTTTCAGCTTGATTGAGTTTTTTAACAAGATGAAAAAATGGGAAGACATGGCAAATCTACCCTCCCAATTCAGAGAAAGAACTGAGAGATTAGAGAGAAACTTTACCGTTTCTGCAGTCATTTTTAAGAAGTATGAGCCCATTTTTCAGGACATTTTCAGATATCCTCAAGAAGATCAACCTCGGCAACAGAGAGGAAGAAAACAGAGGTACGTTTATGTTATTAACAGAGTGATTTTAGAGTATCACTGTTTACAAAAATAGAATGAATTTGCTCAGTTGGTTTAGTTGTATTTTTGACTGTATTTTCCTGGTAGTTCATCATAGGATCGGAGTTGGTCTGTTTGTCTTTGCCTGCAGTAATTTTTGAATCCCACTGTTTGATTCATAGACGCAGATCTTCTGGATATTTTACTTTACAGTGAAAGCTTTATTTCGTTGTTACTGTTCTTATTAGGAAGGCTGGGAAAATTATGTGCTGGCCTTTTCTGGTTATTCTGATCTCAACAAGATTTTGTCTGTGCCAGCACTTATTAATGTGACTTGTGATTTCTCACGGCAGTTAGTAAAGATTGATTTATTCCCACTCATTATTTCTTTCATTGACACTACTATGAAGTGTCATTTTTGGTTGCTATTTTTGGTGGCTGTTATGGTTTGTTTGCATTATTATTATTATTATTATTATTTAATTTTTGTAATATTTACAGGCTATTTCTTAGTTGAGGTTTTTTGCTTTTTAATTTTTTTTTTTTTCCCTCTCAATGTTCTTGTTACCATAACTTGGTGACATTTGTAACAAAATCTCTTTTAATCTATAGTAAAAGACAGGGTTGTACCTAAATTATTTTGTTGGATGATGCAACAGGTGAGTCAATTGGAATTGGACTATAGGCAGAATAAAATTATGTACTGAGATTAATATTTGCATATAATGTGGAAATAAAAATATACTGCAAATATATTTCTTTGTTAAGAAGAGCAAACCCTGCTAGTTCATTAGCTTGGATGGTAAAGTGTGAATAATTTTGAAGGTTAAGTTGGAAGATGATACTTCCTATTTTTTGTGTGAAATCTATGTTAATTTTGACATTTGAAACATAACCTGATGAAGGAAGACCTGTGTTATACACAACAGATTTTTCTGTTACCAAGAATACAGACTGAACTTACTAGCCAGAAACTTGAAAGCAGGAAAGAGATTTAGGAAAATCGTTGAGTACAGACAGTTTTAGCTGCACTGCAGTAAATCTTCATTTTCTTTTAGAATGACTGAATGTTGTATGATATTCTACCAGTGTTAATTCATTGAACTTATCGTGTGCTTTCCTGCTGTGTTTTTCCCCAAAAGACGGCAACCGTGCACTGTGACTGAAGTTTTCCAGTTTTGTTGGGTGCTGTTTGTTCATGCAAAAGGTAAGAGATTTAAAAGGGATTCAGTACTGCAAACCTGGTTTTGTTATATCAGTCCCTAACACT
The DNA here is from genome assembly GCA_013399365.1 of Pampusana beccarii. Taxonomy (NCBI): domain Eukaryota; kingdom Metazoa; phylum Chordata; class Aves; order Columbiformes; family Columbidae; genus Pampusana; species Pampusana beccarii. Next base: position 686,988 of record VWYH01001054.1, on the reverse strand, counting down.
GAATAGGTGCAGGTAGAGAAGGGACCTTTTCGGAACAGCCTGAAGGAATGTGTTCTGTCTTCATTTCCCCAGCTGTGTGTTCTACCACAATTCTAAGGTAAGCTGTATGCCCACATAGTTCGGTAGCTTTTATGTGGACTAGTTTTACAAAGTTTCCAGTATTGTGGAGATTTATGCTGAAATTCCAAGGAAAAACGTAGCTTAGAATTCTAGTGAATTCATATTTAGATGTTATTGCAGTTAACGTAAGGTGTATATGTATGTTTACTCAGAGCAAAGAATATTTAAATTCCTCTTAAGTCTCCAGCAACACTCAAAACATTTGATTAATTTGATCCTATACCCTAGTAAAAATCTATCATAAAACCTGAGGTGTGAATACTTTTGCACTAATATCACTGTGCTGTGATTTCCTTAATTGGCTGCTTTTGAGGACAGGACGGAGTAGGCTGTCACAATATTGAATTATCTGGCCCTAATTTTGTTCGGTATGGATTAGCCTTTCTTCCTGCCCTGCACCAGGCTGCAGAGGCTGTCAGCAGCTCTTCTGGAAAAGTTACTGGTGATGTTACTAGATCCTCCCCATCACAGCTTCGAACAAAGACCCAGAAGGGCTGTGGTATTGCACAAGTGTGATACTGAATGCTGTATCTTCTACAGAAGATGCCTTTTTCCAGTAGGCTGCAAATTCCGTTTTATTTGGGAAATTTTTCCTAGACAAGTATGTTGCTTGCAAGCCTGAAACACGACATGATTTTAATTTTTTCTTTTCAGTCCAGAATAGCTCTCCCAAGTTGTATGAAATATTTACTCATGTTCCACTGAGTCCGGAGGAGAGTTAGTACTGAACTTTATCTCCAGGCAGTCAGGACTCTGCTTCTTCAGCACAGTCAGGCAGCTGAGAGAGTAAGTAGGTCAGTCTGAAAAATCACAGATTTTTATTTCTATAAAATCCTCACCTCTATAGGTAGATTGGACAGTTGGCAACGTGCAAAGGAACTTTGTGAGTCTTCCTGTTGCTAAGTTATTGATTAATATATTTGAGTAACTACATCATAAATTAACTACATGTTAATTGGTGAGTAGTTTCAGATATACAAGTTAAATTTGTAGAAATTACCAAGCTGATAGCATAGCCAATTTAGTTTTACAAGAAAAAAGAAAATTTACAGTAATTGTAAACTGAAAATTAGGATGTGACTAGTGGTAGATTCATTGAAGTGTGGCAGCACAAAAATGTAAAATAACGTTGACCATTTAAGATATTAAATATTCCTGTGAAGCTGTGTTCGCTGTGTTTTGAGGGTGGCAGATAATCCTTATCATGGCAACCACACAGCAGTGGCAGGTTGGGGCTTGTCGCTGACATCGCATCGTGGTCGTACCCTCAGTGTACGCTGCAAAGACAGCGGCTTTGTCTGGAGATACAAATACTATGCAAGAACTGCAGTAAGAATTTGTCTTTAAACTCTCTAGCTTGACTTTATCTCTTTAAAATGGAAAGGAAAAAATATCCCTCTGCTGCACTGAGATAACTGTTTTTTATTATTTGGTACTAGGCTGTGAAGGGGAGCAGTTAGCTACTGTTTGAAATGCTATTGACAAATCATTCGTATGAAACTAGTGGTACTGAAAATTAGGTTTATTTTTGACTGTGCTGACAGTAACAATTGCCATGCTAGACTTCGTGGGTATGCAAGTAAACTTACGTTACAAGAGTTACTTCTTTAAGATTTTTATTGATTAACATTTTGCTATTATATTTAGCATTTTCCTTGTTGTGAACCTTTAATGATTTGGAAATAACTGATAAATGTGTACAGTTAATACAAATTTAATGTAGGCTTCTTTATTTTAAGATGTTCCAGTTATCTGCATCGAAATTATTTTTCTTTTAACAAACATGGAACCAGAAAATTGAATATAAACTTGAACAAACTGGTAGGTTACTGGTAGAGAAATAATAGCATAATTTAGAAAGATTCTTTAATCCCATATACATTTTGATGTGCTCTGAGTGAGTTTATTACTCTATGATGGTTTTCTTCAAGGAGACAAACCTGTTCTTTATAGTGGGCTCAGCTGAGTAATTTGGAGCTTACCCGGAAAAAAAAAAGTGATAGAAGATCACACTGTGCATATAAGTTCATGGAATTGTGATTTATGGTATTAACAGTATAGTTTAGTTTACAAGACTGCTTTTGGCTATGGCTATTCCTTTAAATGTATGTCATAAACCTCAATGAGTTCAGTAAAGAGTAATGAATCCGACCATCATCTTTGTGAAAGGTGATAAAAGAGGTTATAGGGATTCTTTTGTACAGGAAGATGATAATTAAAAACCACTTTAGAGGTGTATGAGCTAAAGCTACATTGTAAACCAGATCAGAGAGACGCATTTTAACTCTTTTGTAAAGTGAAAGAGAAATAAAGATAAATTTATTACTGTTTGTAATGATCATGCCCTCAACAAGAGTTTTGTAAAGAGAACAGATTGGTAAAGAAAAAGCATCTCTGGAGTTTGAGTTGCACATAGATCCGTCCTGGAGAACGGGGCAGCTGGAGCAGGGAGCAGCGCTTGCGTTTTCTGGGATGTCTGAGCACTTGGGTCTGGCCGAGCAAAACTTAAAGTTCTTTGTAACACCTCCCAGCGATGCAGAACGGGGAAGGGGAGCGTCAGTCCGAACCCGCTCTTCCCTTCACACCTGTAGAACAAGGCTGTGCCTCCGGCAGGTGGAGTGAAGATGTAAGGGGCAGACAGGGGCCTGTGCTGCCAGTCGCGGTAACAACTTCCCTCCTTGAGGCCGTTCGCACGGTGCACTTGGTGCTGCTGCAAGTGATCGACGCGCTGAGTAACCCGACGGCTGTGGATGAGGGAGTCTGCAGCACCCCCTTTATCAGCCTTTTGTAGGGTTTCTTTTCAGAACAGCACAATGTATTTGAGTTCCTACACAGTTGCTGCTGTTCCCGAGAACGTATTTTACTGTTACATTTGCTGTATTTTATTATGTCCGTTTTACTACCTGTGTTTCTATCCAGATATTTATAGTTACCAGAGTCTCTTTCCAGGACTTCATTGTTCATTGTAATACGAATCTCAAGAGTTTATTGGTTAAAATAATTTTAAATCAATGCTCATTTTAATTAATCTTTTATGTCTTTCCAATAGGTAATTTTCCTATGATCAGCGATGACTTGGTCAATTCCTACCATCTCTTGTTATGCGCTTTGGACCTGGTGTATGGAAACGCTCTCCAGTGTCCGAACCGTAAAGAACTTCTGAATCCGAATTTTAAAGGTACATTGAAAAAAACTATCTACTTTTACCCAAAGCCTGCAAGGACTTCTAAGACTACTGAAATAAGGATGAATCTGTGTGGTAGATAATAAATTTAATTATATTGATTTGAAATATGTGGGAATCAATATTTTCTATATCAGGCAACAGTCAGGTTTCTATTAATGTAGTGTGTAATAACAGACTACTGAATTTTGTCAGTAATATAGTAAGTCAAGAATTTAATTTACTATGGAAATACCCTTGAAGGAATTTCCCAGTAAAAATTTCAGTTAATGGCTGAAATGTCATCACTGGACACAGTCAGACTGGAGGGTTCCCGTGAGGCACCAGTTTGGAAAGATCCGCTGCTCAAACCCCAGAGCGGCAACTGGGTTGTTTCTCTCTCCTTTCTGGATTGTTGCTGTTCTCTGTCTGAAGAGAATGGACACGTACAACAGACTTGATAACCACAAATACAAATGAGTGGTGAGAAGTTTCTGTTGCATTTCTGACACCATTCTTTCCAGGCTCACACTTTGTTTTCAGTGCTGTGCAGTATTCGCGTTTACTTCGTAGTGGTTCGGATGTGAGCTGGGACAATTGTCTCAAATTTACTTTAATAAATTTTATAGTTCATGAGCATTTGATTGGTTTTCTATTAGAACGGGTTTTAAAATATTTTTCACTAAATATCTAATTTTTTTTAATCTCTACTCAAAATTGAGTTTTGATAATATTGGCAAATTGATTGTGTATTGTATAATTAATAATTCTTTTAAGAGAACTAATTATTTCACCATTTTAATTTCACACTACCTAGACTACACGGAATAGAATTTAATAAGAAGACAGGATACAGATTTGCAAAAGTAAATAATATTGTGTTCTTAATTGCAGGCCTACCTGACGACTTCCATACTAAGGATTATAAAGTATCATCTGATCCTCCCTGTATCATTGAGAAACTGTGTTCATTACATTATGGATTAGTTTTAGAAGCAAAAGGCATAAAGGAACATTTCTGGAAGCCGTACATTCGGAAACTTTTCGACAAAAAGGTTGGTCAAGAAATCTGTAATGTAAAAAAATTCCTCCTTGTTATTTTCAAAGCTTTTGTAAGGCCTGAAATGTCTATCCTTTGTTGTTAACTTTGTTTTTAACTGTCTGTCTCACAGCTTTTGAAAGGAAAAGATGAAAATCTGACTGGCTTTCTAGATCCTGGGAACTTTGGAGACAGCTTGTGAGTCACAATGCTCATGGTTTGCTTTGCACTAGCGTCCCTCTGAAGTGTGACACCACGGCACTTGCCTTATTATCTGCATCTTACTGGGAATATGAGCTGGCTGGCTTATGTATTTATTAATATTCATATTTTACATTGCATTTCAATTCCTGTTCTTTGAGACGGTACAGTCTGAGGCACGTTTGAAAGAGGAATGATTCCTCAGGATGGTGTTATTTGGTGCCTACTTTTATTTTTTTGTTTCTACATTTCCTCAATTTCTTTTGTATATAACTCAAGTGTCAGTATGAAAAAGATGTGGGAGCACATTGAGTGGGAAGTGGGGGGGAGGAAATCAGGCTTTATGGTATTTTTTTCCTTATAAACCTAGAGGTGCTTATGAGTGGGACTTATTTTCCTTTAAATTGTATGAAAATGGTAGGCATCGTTTAAGGTGATGTGATGCTGTGTAAGTTTTGAGGAGTTTCCAGCCAAAAATGAGTTCTTAGTATTTTATTGTGTTCCTCCTGCAGTTATACTGAATAGCAACCCATCAGATATAATGGAAAAATAATGTCCTTGGCACTGCCATGTTTTAAGATATTGTAGATTTTAAAGCAGCTCCAGTGCTTCAGGCAGGGTGAAAAGGAGTTCGGAAGTGGACTCCAAGAGGCCAGAACTCTGTTCATTCAGGATGCAGGTGAACAAAGCACTGTCTAAATAAAAGGGGGTTTGTATTTGTCTTTTCTGCTGCAGCAAAGCCATCAACAAGGCCTACGAGGAGTACGTCTTGTCAGTAGGAAACCTCGACGAGAGAATATTTCTTGGGGAGGACGCAGATGAAGAAATTGGGACTCTCACACGGTGCTTAAATACAACTTCAGGAATGGAAACAGCCGAACGCGTGCAAGTGAAGCACAATTTGCAGCAGCACTTTGACAAGGTGGGTGTGACGTTGTCTGTGCTGCTGGTTTTGTACAGCGTGAGCTGAGTTAGTCTATGGCTGATGAAGGGAAGTAGCTACTAAATATGACTGTCTTGATTTCTCAAGGTGATCTGGGAGTGTGCACAGCACAGCTGAGTTACAGGTTGTAACTGATTGATAATTGATATTGTTTACTTTGTTGGGTTTTTTGTGTGTGGTGGGGGGTTTTTTGTGTGGTTTTTGTTTGTTTGTTTTGGCTTTTTCCTCCAGTATTTCTCCCCATGTTTGGGTTCTCTTTGATTAAATCCAGAATAGAGAATATTTTGGTAGTTACCTGAAGAGGTACCTTTGGGTAAAGGTTTCTGTGAAGGTTTCCAAGCACAGCAGAACGGGCAGTTCTGAAGCTGCTGGGGCCTCTGGACCTGCCTGCCCAGCTTCTCCTCCCCACTCTGCCCCATAGGCAGAGTTTTGTGTTTAACGTATGCAAAGCTGCTCAGCACTTCGCTCTGTGTGGTTTTGGTTGTTTCCTTTTTAACAGATGTGCTTCAGGTGTTAATATTACATCTGTTTAGAGTTTCAGTTAAATCACCAGGTAATGGTTTTCACGTTGCTTGCCTAAAAGCACAATGCATAGATATGTTCTTTTATATGACTAATAAAATAGCACAGAATATAGTCTTTGAGAGGATAAAGAACACCACGTGTTTCAGAATCATAAAGTGAAGACCTATAAAATTCTCAGGGCCTTCCTGTGTCTAGAGGAGCTTTTCAAAAACAGGCATTGGCTTTGAATGCAGACAAATATAGCTGTGATTGTAGAGCAACAAAATGTTCCTGAAGATGGAAAAGCTGTCTTTAAGGAGGAAGGGTACAAGACAGGCAGAGAAAGAAGGATATAAGCTGCATTAGCACAATTAGATTACAGAGAGCAAAAGGCTGGAATAGTCTAGACCCCTGGAATAGCGATGTGATCTTTTTCCAGAGCAAGAGTTGGTTAATGGCCTTCAACGTCCTTCAGAGAAAAGATCAAAATAACCTTATCCACAAAATCGGTGCAAGTAGTTAATTCTTTGCTTCTGACCTGCCTAAAGCGTGAATCAACCACCAGGTTTTGCTGGTGTAGGCCTGGGTGTGTAACTTGCAGGTTTTCTTTTTGGGGTGAAGCAGTAGGGCCAATAAAGCTGCAGGGCTGGGGGAACCATCGCTCCCGTCTGGTACAGAGACAAATAAAACACATGGGGAGTGTGTGTGGAAAATGGGAGGAGTGCTGGGAGCTGGGCTGGACAGTGAGGAGACTGCAAAATGTAATTGTGCGGTTGCACAATTAGAAGATGTTTTTGTTGTACCCTAGTTGAAGGAACATCCTTGATGTTAAATTATTTTGATGGGATGACTTAACCTGATGCAAACAAATTAAAATGCTGGCTGTTAGATTCAGGGGGACTTTTCGTGGTGTTAAACTTGCTGAAGGAAACCCTGGCTCGGAGCACGCTCCGGTGAGCTACAGCTGCCCTTGGCACGCGAGGGATGGCACTGCTGGGGGGTTTGGTCTGGTGGGGTTTTAAAAGGCCTGGTTGGTTCCCACTTCTCTGCCAGTCTCTGCCTTTTGGTGCGAGGTCACATCCCCTCTGTCTATATGTTTGTACAGCACAATTTCATGCAAATATCCTGGTGGCACAGAGAGATCTTTCATTGCTGGCTCCTCTCTGAGACACGAGCTGTTTGATTCTTAGCCATTATTTCCAGGCACGTATTGTAACACAGGGTAAGAATTCTGCTGGTTAAAATTTTCATAATAATGTAAGTCATATGTTTATTTTTTGTCTTTTCAGTCCAAATCACTTAGGATTACAACCCCGCTTACTGGCCGCAAGTATATTAAAGAGAGCAACCCATATGTGACACCTGTTTCCATAGCAACGTACAGTCTGAGCCGCCTTCATACGATGCTGGCAGGACTGAAAAATGCCCCCAGTGAAAACCTGGAGCAAATACTCAGGTAAGTTTGATATTCAGGTAAGCAAATAATTCTATTTTTAAAATAGTTTTAATAAAAAATGTTAATGCTAAACAGTGTCATTTCAAATGTGAGTCAGTCTTGAAAGCTTCTGGAGTAAAATCAGACCCAGAGAGACATTTAAATTTCAAATGACTCTGTTCTCTTTATTTAGACACCTTTGTCCTTAAGAGACTGATGGCTATAAGAACATACAGCATTTTAAACCAAACAGTTCTGAGCTTCTCTAACAGCAAACTGCTAATATAACATTTTGAAGAATTTCCTTCTTCCTACTTAGCAAAATTCACTACCCAGCCAGACACATTGTGCTGCAGAAAATTAAAGATAAAATTTATTCTCTATATAAGAGAAACTGTTGCCTCAGGTACAACATGGTTTTTAAACAACTTTTAAATCATGTGGAAAATGCTGTTTATCCCTGACCATGAAAAGATGTGCATGTTTACTACAATATATACAGGAATAATAATAATAATAATATGCTGTGGACATTTTACAGTCCATACACAGGCACACATGGGTGTGCTTGTATTGCTGTCCAAGAGGTTTATAGTTTCATGCATTAATCACAGGATAAAAATAGTTGTAGATTTTTAAATTATTTGCTCTTAGTAGGAATAGACTGTTGAAAATCTTTAGTTTTATTTTCAGGTCGTGTTCCAGAGATCCTTCTCAGTCTATTGCAAACAGAGTAAAAGAAATGCATGAAATATACTGCCAGAGCACACAGGCTGAAGGAGAATTCAGTAACTTTTCCAAAGGTGAGAAACATTTTAATTCTACAGATAAGAATTAAAATGCCTGTAAACAGGTTTATCGCTTGTAAGTAGCTTACAGTTTTATTTACAGGTTTGTGCTTTAGCACAGGAGTCTTTTCCATTACTTTTGTCTTTCCCTGCTGTTCCTAAGGCAGGGCAAATTCTAACCCTGCATACAATTTCATAACCAGCCTTAGCTTAAATTACTGGAGTGTGAGGATACTTTTGGTTCTACGGAAGGGCCATGAAAAGCCCCCTGAAGGGGGAACTGCTTTTCTCTCAATTACAGGATTTCTGTGAGCCATGCAAAATCTGCCCAACCGTAGTCTTTAAAAGTCCTACAGCAGTTTTGGCTTTCACAGAACGAGGGGTTACTACAGATATTATTAATACTTTGTGTTTATACTGGCAGGCTTTTATTTGCAAAGTTGTCGAGATGTGTGAAGCACATAAAGACATTAAAAATTAGGAAGATGCTCTTGACCTTTTTGTTTTTCAATAGAGACTTACTTGGTGTTTGTTCTTGTCAGCATAGTTGCTTCAGTGTTTTCTGTTGCACAGTGCAAGTGCGATCCAGATAGGAATACTTTGCATCAAACTGTTTTCTGAACTTGAAATATGTTTATTAGACTATAGCAATTTAAAGTTCTTATATATGGTGTTTCCATCAATCCTGGGTTCAGTAAGAAGTTACTCTGCTCTGCATCCACCAGGCAGTGCAGCAGGAGAGGGATTCCTAAATTAACTTAAAATTAACTGATTTACTTGTGCAAGTGCTGTAGCCACAGCAGCGCACAAATCCACACAAGCTACTGAACTGCTGTATCTCTTAAGATAAAGAATAGAATTCTTTTATTGCATTTGACAATATTGTTTCTGTTTCAAATTCCTGCAGATGTTGCCAGCAAACATTTCCGTCGTGCTGAGGTGCTGTACTACAAGGTCTTGGAGTCGGTCATCGAGGAAGAGAAGAAGAGACTGGGGGATACCGATTTATCTGTAAGGAAAACTAATCCAATTTTACCTTGTTTTTAAAGTTGGATCTACAAAAAAAAGTTATAGAGCAGAGCAGACAGGTATTTAAAATGAGGGGAAAATCTCTAAGTATATATGAAACTTTCAATGATTAAAGGTGTCTCATTTGGTTCTGTTCTGTCTCTTATAAAAAAAAGATCTTTGTATAAGCCTGATGGTCTTGCTCTTGAGGCAGAATACAAGCACTTTACTATTCTATAGTGACACTGTACATTGAGTATTAAAATGTGCAACTCTCTTGCAGGCAATTCTGGAGCAGGATGTGTTTCACAGGTCTCTGCTGGCGTGTTGCCTCGAGATCATTGTCTTCACCTACAACCCGCCTGGAAACTTCCCCTTCATCACCGAGATATTCGACATTCCAGTTTATCATTTTTATAAGGTAAAGTGTTTAATAGCTAGAAATACTGATCACAAGTACTCTGTTGACTTATATTAAGTCATCTCCTTACCTGCACGTTACCTCACACATTAACCCCTCATCTCAGCTTTGCCTCTTTTTGTATTGAAAAAACGTTACCTGTGTGTCATCCCGGGGCGTACAGTAACTAACGGGTTACCATTTTAGCAGGAGCTGTTCTTGCAGCTATTTTGCAACAGTGCTTGACATGTTTGTTTGAAAAGATACAAATATTTGCCTTGTGATAAAACCGCAAAAAAGGATATGATTGAACCATAGTAACACAGCCTTAATATTTCTAATAGTCTTTTCCTTGAAAATTAGGAATTAGAATTAGATCTTTCTGTAAGAAAAACAATATATGAAACAAGTACATTATGTTGATTATAATTATCCACCTTGCAGGTAATTGAGGTTTTTATTAGAGCAGAGGACGGCCTTTGTCGGGAAGTAGTGAAACACCTTAATCATATTGAAGAACAGATCTTGGAAAGTATGGCATGGAAACAGGAATCCATTCTGTGGGACAGAATCAGAGACAACGAAAACAAAGTTCCCACCTGTGAAGAGGTGAGCACTTGGCACGTTTTACGTATTTTTCCTAATCAGACAGCATGGCAGAGAGCGGCTTCACCCGGCCCAAGTTGAGTTTCAGGCGAGGAGCTGGTGAGTGCAGAGCACACAGAGGCGCAGCGCGTTCTGCTCTGTTCAGGACAGCCCAACCGAGGCGAGGTGACTCTCACCCGGCACTTGCACAGCACAAGGAACAGAGCCACAGGCAGGGAAGGTTTGGACCAGTCACTTACACTTGAAAATATGACTAGACAAGAAGAAATGTGGTAAAAAGTACAGACTTTTAATTGTAGTCACAAAAGGATTATTGCAGTTCGTATTTTCTCAAGTGGTACAATTACTACAAAGTTTTAGTTAGCCTTATGGCAGGTTCCTCAGTGTTCTTTGTTTCTATTTCTTCCATACAGTTTTGCTGTTCAAAATTTGTAGTGCAGAAGCTTTTAAAAATTCGTTGTGTAGCTGGTCTATGATACAGACACTCTAATAAAATATTTCAGGTAATGCCACCTCAGTACTTCGAGAGATCTGCTGCGAACAGTGTTGTGGGCTCACCGTTGACACCAAGAAGAATAAACGAGGTTCGTGCCGAAACTGGAGGACTGGGAAAAGGTGAGACTTCTTTTCAGCATGGCATGTTTCCACTTAGACCGTGGCTTTAACTGGAACTCTCACTAGGGTACAGCAAGGAAGCTGCTTCGTGTCAGTGCACGGCTCAAACGTTTTCTCTGGAAAAATACAACATACCACATTAGCTTAGCAAACGATTGCTTTTAGACATGACTTAATCTCATATAATGCTGTGTTAAATCTGTTAGCCACATAAGGAATCGTTAATATTTCCTGAAGAGCCTTGCATGATGTATTTTGGTTCGCATTAGATTCTTTCAGCTATTTGTGTAGCAAGGGATCCTACAGCAGGAGATTTATATCCGTGTGTGTTTTCTGAACCCGCAGGCCTCTCCTCCTCTCCCACCACCCTGTACGACAGATACAGCTCCCCCACAGCCAACCCCACCAGGAGGCGGCTGTTTGTCGATAACGATAACGCCTCCGAGCCTGGAACTCCTGTCCGCATGTCCCAGCAGCCGGTGGTGAACACGGTGCCAGTGCAGAACGTGAATCCCGAGGCCATGTCAGTGACACCGGTGCCCGGCCAGACTCTGGTGACAGTGGCAACGGCCACCGTGACAGCCAATAACGGGCAAACCGTTACCATACCCGTACAAGGTGAGAGAAAAGCCACTGTGCAGTTACTGAGGTTCGTTCCCATCAGAGCATTACTATGCAGCAAGGGGGAAAGGGAGGAACAGTCCAGTGAGAGAAAAGTCTGTTTACAGCTTCATAACTGGGAAGAGCTGTATGAGCAGATGAGCAGAATTCAGAGACAGGACATGTACAGCCCTGGGTTGTTGGGACTGCCAACGCCTGTGTTATAAAACTGAGTTATTTCAGTAAGCCGCCCTTCCTGAGCGAGCATGGGATGACAGTGGCATTAGTAGTAAAAACTTAGTTCAATTTCATTATCTCCTTGTCTCCTTCTGATGAGAAGTGCAAAGTATTTTGATGGAACAATTCCACATATAATACACTAAATATATACTTACGAGTAACTGATAAAATAATTACTTAATTCTTAAAAATCTGCAACCACAAACACCACCCCCAGGAACTTGCTCTTACTTCAGACTTTTCTTTCTTACACTACAGGTATCGCCAACGAAAACGGAGGGATCACTTTCTTCCCGGTGCAAGTGAACGTGGGTGCGCAGCCCCCGGCCGTCCCCTCGCCCCTGCAGCCCCTGGGCGCGCAGGCTCTGGCCGCGCCGCTGCCCGGGGCCGCGCTGCAGCTGCCGGGGCAGGTGCCGCTGCAGCAGGTCCCTGCGGGGGAGCACAGACAAAGCCAGCAGCTTCCAGCCCTCAGGCCTCGCAGGACGGGCTCGCTTTCGCTCTTCTTCAGAAAGGTACCGCTCAGTCTAATCTGTGCTGTGCTTGCTTTGCTTTTTGACAAGTCTCCAGCCAGCAGGTACTCCCAGGTTATCTGAAAGAAAGAAAGAAATTCCCCCTGGACAAGCTGGTTTATTCAGCACAGCGCTTGCTGTAGGCTGTGCAGTGTCCTTCCTGCGCTCAGGGTAATTCATAGGTTTTCTCAGCAGCAATACGGGAAATGCCAATGTCTCGTAAGCAAAAAAGTTAAATTTAGTTATTCTTGCTCTGGCTTATCGTTTGCGCAAGTTCTGTGGGGCGCACAAGTCCGAACCCCCTTTAGCTGGGTAAGAAAAGCCGTGTTGCGGTGGCGCCCAGCACAGCCTCTGTTCCGACAGGTCTATCACTTGGCCAGTGTCCGGCTGCGAGACCTTTGCGCCAAACTCGATATATCCGATGAGCTGCGGAAAAGGATCTGGACGTGTTTCGAGCATTCCTTGGTGCACTGCCCCGAAATCATGATGGACAGACACCTGGATCAGCTGCTGATGTGTGCCATCTACGTGATGGCCAAGGTGAGGCCTGAATGAAGAAAAAACAACCAACCAACTTCTTTAAGACTTATTCCAAAGATTAAAATTCCTCAAATAACCCAAACCCAACGAAACATACACAACAGCCCCCAAACTAATAAAAAACCCACAGGAGAACTATTAAACCCTTTCTGTTCATCTCCTCTTAGGTTACTAAGGAAGACAGATCGTTTCAGAACATCATGCGCTGCTACCGGACACAACCGCAAGCCAAGAGTCATGTAAGTACAGCTGGAACTAAACAGCGCGGGATCTGGTTCATTAAACGCCGCGGTTCTAATTTAGGAAGGGATGCCTTTTTGAAGTAATGTTTAGTATTAAAGGAATGCCATCTGTGAACCATTCTCCTCAAAAGACAACAGTCACATCCACAATCCTGCACTACTAGAAGCTTTTAATGCTAAACTCTACCTAAAATAGAAAATACCTTTATTTAAAAGCTAAGGAGGCAGCACCTACTGGTCCGTACTCCTCTTGGGAGGCTGTATTTGCCAAGAAGCAATTTGATACCCCAGTGGAGTTTCTAGAAGGCCTGTGTATCACGCAGACTACTGTTTCCCCGCTCCGTAACTGTGCGTCCCGCCCTGGTGATGCTCCGGGCTGTCCCCGCAGGTCTATCGGAGCGTGCTGATCCGAGGCCGGAGACGCCGCCGCTCTGGCAGCAGCGACAGCAGCAGCCAGCAGAACTCACCGACCGACAGGAGCAAAGACAGGAACAAAGAGAAAAGTGAGTGAGCTTGTACTCCGGGTGCTTGGGGTTAATTCCACTTCCAAAACGGTGTGCGTAAAGTAAGAGCTGGATTTTGTGTCACACCACCCCAAACTGCTCCTTCTTCGGTAAACCTGGACACAATTAAGAATATACTGATAACACTTAAGAGTTGCTGTAACTCAAGCTTAATATCACACCCACTTTGATTCTTGAACCTCTCAGCAGCCTCCAGAGGTAAGAACAAACCGCCCACAGCATCTGTTTTAGTGCATCTCTGGAGATTCTTTCCTTGATATTTGAACTGATACACTTTCTTTGAATTAACTTTCATAAAGGAAGCAAATCAAATCAGTTGTGCCACGTATTCCTAGCACCAGTTTACAAGATATTTAATAGCTGGCAGTACAAACGGTAGGTATTAATGTTTTCTGTCACACAGAGGTGGCAGGAAGGGGAGGAGAAAAAACATATACATATATATATATATATTTTGCAACTTCCCACAGTAAACCAGAAGAAGTATTACCAAGCCAAATATTTCTACTACCAGCTGAAAAACACTGCTGTTCCTTATTTGAAACTGTGCCAGCTGGCAACAGGAGCGAGCTACTGTCAAAAGTTTAGCGCAAATGCCTGAAAAACAGAATTTTAGCTGCGCTTATGTAGCTATGAGCTTACACAGAAAAGCCACTTGCAGTTTATCCGCTATGAAGTTAGAAAGCAAACGTGTTTCCATACCCGCACTCAGCAGTTTGTGGGTGTTGGACAACACCATCCTGCTTTTTTGTCACGCGGGATGCTGAGGGAGCACACTCGGCAGCGCCGGCTGCACGGCCGCTCCGCTGCAGCTGGAACTCGGGCAGGAGCGGGTGGGCGGCCGTGCCGATGCCGATGCCGGTGCCGGTGCCGTGCCGGTGCCGATGCCGCCCTGTCCCGCAGGCAGCCGGGACGGCAGCCCCGTGATGCGCTCCAGCAGCACCCTGCCCGTGCCGCACCCCGGCTCCGCGCCCCCCACGCCCACCCGCCTCAGCGGCCCCAACAGCGACACGGAGGAGGAGGAGCGGGGGGACCTCATCCAGTTCTACAACAACGTCTACATCGAGCAGATCAAAGAGTTCGCCCTCAAGTATACTTCAAATGCAGTAAGTTACATTCTCTGCCTTTCGTTAGTAAATACATCTTTTTTCACTATCCGCGCAGTATTCTTAGCTAATCTCCCTCTTAGCAAATTCAAAGGATTATATATATATTTTTAATGACAACTTCATTTCAAGGACATACTCTGCTGCTGAAACACCAAGTACTGTCGATGCTTATTTGCTCTTTCCTCCAGTACAAAACACACAGCGCTGACCAATGTCATCCACCAGCCTCAACCAGGGTTAGGGAAACCAATTGAGAAACCACTCATCTAGCCTAATACCATGACACAACTTGCATCTATTCTAAATACATACAATACGACATTAGCAAGAAAAAACTAAGCTGTGTTTAAGGTGCCCAGCTCAGCAGAGCCCCGCTGTAGCAGCCCCTGAGCGCAGACCCAGGCTCTGAGCCGTGTCCGTGTCTCCCGCACAGACGGACTCCCCGCCACTCTCGCCGTACCCGTCTGTCCGGCTCGGCTCCCCGCGCAGAGTGCAGCTCTCCCAGAACCACCCCGTCTACATCTCGCCACACAAAAACGAGTCTGCGCTCTCTCCTCGGGAGAAGATATTCTATTATTTCAGCAGCAGCCCGTCTAAGGTGAGGCTAAAGGGCTTTCATTTGCCTTCCTAAGTCCTTCATTCTACTTTTTCTTAGAGAAGATTGTGCAACACACCTTTCTGTTTATGTTGTTTAGCATGTACTTTCTCAACTAACACTCTTCCAACCATCAGTTCAGGTACCTTATAAGCTGTAAAACAATTAGGTGTCCAAGCTGCTTTTAAAAGTTACTCTTTGCACTGGTACGCATGGAAGACTCGGGGGTGCAGCAACAGGACCCCCTGCTTTCAGGTAACAGGCGGGTTACTGGGGACAGAGACTGCTGGAGGAGCAGAACACAAAGTCAATCACACGCTCTCATCTGCCCAGTGCAGGAAAAACCCAACAAGCGGCTGTTAAAGTGCAGAGACTTAGCAGGGGAACGTGCAACAGGCTGAATCCTGTGCGCTCTGGTCACAGAGAGCGCAGGTGGAATCCTCCTGGGGAGGCACCTTCACTGCAGGCACTGCTGCAGCTCTGCCAGCAGGCAGCTGCAGCTATGGATGGACGGCCTTGCTGCCCCACGTGCCCTGAAACAAGGGGTTAGCGTGAGTCTGAGTAACGAAGGGAAGAGCAGGACAGTGACCAAAGCAGCCTGTCACAGGAAGCACTTTGGGCAGCACAGATCTCCAGAAATAAAGCACACGTCATCCCGCTGTAATGCAGTTAACGAAAGTTCACTTTGTATTTTGGTAGCCGCCATAATGGGAGGTAATTCTACTTTTTTCCCCCCTCTCCCTTTCTCCAGAGGCTAAAGGAAATAAACAGCATGGTCAGAACTGGAGAGACGCCAACTAAGAAGAGAGGCATTCTCTTAGAAGACGGCACCGAAGCTCCGGCGAAGCGAATCTGCCAGGAGAACCACACTGCGCTGTTACGCCGACTGCAAGACGTGGCAAACGACAGAGGCTCTCACTGAGGTGGCATCGCCCTCTCTGCGCCTCACACGGCCCCGCAGGCCGTGCCACGGCTCCCCTGGCCCCGCAGCCCCCGTGCCGTCCCCCCCGGAGCCCCTGGCCTGTTGGGGAGGAGCCGGAGGACGGTCCCGCGGGGACAGCGAGGAGCGGCGTCCCAGCCCGGGGCTCAGCCCAGGCCACGCGGCTCCCGGCTTGTGTCCCACCGCGCCCGAGGAGCTTTGTGGTGCGTGCAGAGCGCATCCCCAACACCGCTCGCTACGCTTCCGTTTGCAACAGGTACTTACAGCTCTGACCAGGCCCCTCACACTGGTTTTACCAGCGCTTTACCGTTTTCGTCTTTGGAGTAGAAAGCTGTGCATGCGGCAGACACGGGAGCGTCGCGCCGAGACAACGATATTGCAACGGTGTCTTGGTTCTTACAAGATCGACCTCCACAAAAATGATGACTGACAAGTAATATTCCAGCAGAGTCTGGATCTGCTTGCGAAGGGAAGGTGGGAATCATCTTTTCAAGCCCCGAAGGACAGTGTCTAGTGGATCCTGTCCATATTCAGGATCTTCCACGTGCCCCTGGAAACCATCATGTTACTTTGTTTTGAAGTTTGGGCACCTTGCTGTATAAAGGTAGAGAATTCTGTCTGTGCATCGTTTTTAGCTGTGCAATGTTTAAAAGTGAACTCACGTTCAAAAGGTGGCACTTTTGGTAGGGCTGTGAAGCATCATTTTTAAGGCAGATTAGTTTTGCTGTATATTTGCAATGGCACTTTCTAAATGTGAATATTTTTTTTCAGAGGCTGATTTCAGATACCTTTCTGTATTTGAAGCAATTTGACTTTTGTATTTATTTTCAAATTGACAGCCCATAGCTCCCCTCTTCAGCAAGCGGCATTAAGAATTCCTGTTAAACTGATGTAGACGCAGCAATGAACGCGGGAAGCTGGGGACGTTTGCTTTTTAAAAGGAACTTTATACACTTGTAATGTTTCTCCAGGTCGCTTTTCCCGAGAGTCAGGAATGGCCACCACATGGACTCGGCTTTTTTGTTTGTTTTTAAAGGATGGGGTTTGGGTTGGTTTTTATTTTTTAAATGTATTAAATCAGGCTGCCCAGGAGAAATTGCTCCCCGAGTACCCGGATAAGAAAGTGGAGCATATATGAGACTTACTAGTTGTTTTCATTTTTAAAATACTTGCAAAATACCAGTCTTATTAAGAAAGCAATTAAACACACTAACAACTGGTGCAGTAGACCAGTTTAGTCCCTTTCAATGGCATAACTGGGCAGACTGGTGATGTTAGTGTGAAATGTAGCACACTCAGATTCTCCAAGTTCTTCTAAGAAAGCAAAAGTCAAAAGCTCAGTGTTTGCAGTCATTCCCGCTCCTCTGAATAATTGGAAAATTTAGGACTTAATGCCACTCACTGTAAATTCAATTAAAGTAAGATAAAAGCATCTTTCATTCTCACCTGCATAATGAGAAGGCTGAAATTGAGAAACTGTGTAGATGTTTCTGTAAAAATATTTATGAAATTGTCAGACAATTCCTGTTACTCTGTACCATTAACATTACTTTGTATGAAAATATCGCAAGTGTATTTTTCAATAAAGAATTTATAAACTCGCGATTTTATGTTCTTGTGTGGAAAAAAGCACCATATGCGCAAAGCTAAAATGAGAAACAGCGCTCACATGCTGCGTTTGGCAACAAAAATAAAACGATGGCTTAGCTGCAGTCCACAGGCACACGATGGATGCACCTGGGAGTGCAAGAACTTGAGTCAAACACTGCAATTAATGGTTTAAAACAAATGAAGGAATCACACCCATCAGTCACACAACAAACAAGGCACTGAGTTGCATCAGCTTCTCTTGTTTCTGTCCCTTTCTGAAACCAAGTAGTTTAGTAACCCTCGGTTGCAAATAATAACAGAGGTACAATTTGTAGTGTACGCTTTGAAACAAATGCTAAAAAAGCTACTACAGAGGTGTTCTAAAGGGGAAAAATATAAACGTGTACATAAACACTACTTTTTCTAAAAACATCCCAAGTCTTTTCGGAACATTTGTTTCAAGACGTAGAACAGTTTACTTTGAAGGGACCTACAAGGCTCATCTATTCCAGCTGCAAACTTCACTGTTGAAGCTGCTACAGCGTAACTTGTGTTTCTGTTTCTGTAATATTTATAGAATTCAGAATTGCAGAGATGATAATAGAAAATGCCACTTTATCAACGTATTGGCAGGGACTTCAAATCAGTTTCTCAGTTAATTTTTCACTAAGTGAAATACCTGTGGTAGGCCCGGTGGCAGTTGAGTTGAGGCCGGGATTCCTGCGGCGCTGTGTCCGCTCCCTCTCACACGCAGATCCCATCGCAGGAGACGTAGTCAGTGTTCTCTCTCCTTTCTCAATCTAGAAAAAACATCATGCTTCAGGTTATTCACTCTAAACTAAAAACATTCCGCGATCTTTAAAAAATTATTTTATTTTCAGCAGAATCTGCAATTAGTGTGGATTGAGAGCAATCCAGCCCACTCACCAGCCCTGCAGAGCTCCAGACAGCTCAAAGACAAAACCCAGGTGACATAACCACCACTTTTATTGCATCGCTCCACCATTCTCGTCGCTGTTTTGCTGACCTTTACCTGCGGTGGGTTCGAACCCTCGGCAACAACCGGACACCTGCAGCAGCAGCAGCCGCCTCCGCGCACGGACACGCGGTGACACCGGCCAGGATTTGCTCCCCGCTCCCCCCCAGCAGTGAGCGGGGACAGGGTCGCTCTGCTGCTCCCCACAGCTCAGAGGGGAAAGAGCAGCCCAGGACCAGAAGGGATTAAACTTCTACCCCACCCAAGTGGCTTAGGAAATGTGCAGGTCAGTTACTTATCACAAAAGCTTCTGAACAATCGCAAAAATAAACAGCAAGGATCCCTTTCCAATTTAGCTGGAGTTCTGCCTCCCCGGCACGCCGTGCACAATCAGTGCTCGGCCCGTGTTCTGCTTCACACAAGAGCCCTGTGACTGAACTCCGAACACCAAATCTGGGGCGCTGAAATTCCAATTTCAGCCTTGCCAAGAAAAGTGTTTGAGAAATAGCAGCAGCAACAGAACTAACGCTCACAGTATTTTAGTAGCTATGCTCCAGGCCAGCACACTAGGCCTTGAAAACCTTTCCCACGTGCTTAAAAAAACAACAGCCACCCATGGCACTGCTCCCTGCAGCGCCCCACTGGTTAACGACCAGTGGCTCATGACATGGAGGGTGGGCTGAAATTGAAGCCATGCATATTTACAATTATCAGAAATCTGCTCCCTAGAATGCCAATAACAAAAGCCAGAAATGCTAGGAAGGGTAGTGTTTGTTTTGGCTTTTTAAAGTGGCAAATCAGCTGCACAAAAAGCAAGAAAAAGGTAAGAGAGCAACAAAAGAAGCGTTTTCCAAACATTAAGCTACTTGTCAAGCAGTTGCCAGCCACCCCCACTGCCAGCAGGTTGATTTAAGCACAAGACACCAGCTGTGGCCGCTGCAAACGCTCCTCTGTGAGCTGTGCCACACACCCCCCCCTTCCACGGGCACCGCAGCACTGGGCGGGTCACACATCACTGCCTTTGGGTCTGCGAAAACACACGCACCACAAAAGCAAATTGCGCCCGACAGCCCAAGCGCACCCTCGAGAACAGGACGTAAACCCCCGCCTATGTGCACACGCACTCCAGGACTCTCCCACCCGGCAGGTCAGCAGCCTTCGCTTCTACCGAGTGTTTCAGAAGTAGTGACATCAGAAAACAGCTCAAGTCCCAAATCACTAGGACCGCCACAGCGTTGCGCTGCACCGCCTACAAGCGCTTTTTTGGGTACCAGAGGAAGGAGGCCGAGGCAGGCGCCAGCTCAGCCGCCTCCCGCTCTCCCGAAGGCGCAGCTGGGCAGCGCTCGCCCTTCTCCGCTGGCTGTAGTTTCTGAATTGGGCCTCAGCAGAGAAGTGCGGTGTGCCCAGTTTCTCCTTTGCTCACACAGGAGGAAAACCACGTGCGCACACAGGCGCTCTCGCTCTCTAGTGCTGTTACTCACGAGCTTCTCAGAAACAGCTGCGGCACGAAGCGACTGCTCCTGGTTTCTGCTTCCTCTTGCTTTCCCATGGTGAGGAAGGAAGAGAGGGAAAGACAGGAAGTCTTTCTATACGTGTCATCCCCACAACAGGAACAGCAGAGAGAATCTCTTGCCTTCTTCCAAGATCCACAGGTTTTCCCTTCGTTTCTATACTGACATGGTAAAAAAATGCAAAAGTTACAGCTATCTGCCATCCAAACCCTGTTCTCACACAATTTCTAGCTTCAGTATGCAGGATAAATAATCCCAAAACAATGTTAGAAAACCCATCTTTAAATAAAGAGGTAGAAAGTTCCTACTACAGGAAAGAGTACACCAACCAAAGTGCCAATTCAGAATTCTGTGCTCTCCTCAACGTTTTTGATCTGAAGACAAGATTTAACAGTTTATTTATATAACAAGTCTTTTCAAAAAAATACTTGAGAGCAAAGCTTGCCTTAAGCCTTCTCCCACTCCTTCCTTCCAAAGGGGTGGGAATGGGAGAAGAAAGAAACCACCATCAAAATCTCAGATCCACTACTCATGTGGGTTTGAGGTTTGGAGTGGAACGTTTTGCCCCCACAAGCCACCAGCAGCAGGAAAGCCATCGGAGCTTGACGTTATCGTGCTGGTCCTGGTTTGCAGCCCCACAGCAGCGGCTGCTGCGACACTCACCCAGCAACCGTCCCGCACCAAGCCTGCCAGCCTGACTCTGGTTACTGATCTATCAAAGCACTAGACTGCGATGAGCTTCTCTGGGGGTGAAACGGCAACAGCGATGTCAGTGGAAACCCACAGAATTATTCTAGCAATGACTTTGCAATTGTCTGAAAGTGTATCAGCAGCAACCTGCAGAGAGCCCCTGCGGCCTGGCTCTAGGTCTCCCTACCCATTTTTAAATACCACGGCCTCAACACAACACCTTCTCAGCCTCATATCAAAGCTGGACTGAGCTCCGAGCCAGGACAGACAGATTTGCATCGACAACAGCAGAAACTGAGTTTACTCCAAGTTAACTGCCCTACCAAATCACCCCAGGTCACAGACATCTCCCCAGTGACTCACTCACCTTGGCAAAAATGTCCTTTCGGAAGACCTACACGCAACCACCGCTTTCAGTACAGTTCACAATTAAAAAACAGTGCATTTCAAGCCATTAAATATGTTTAAATCTGCTGTGCTAATTCACACAACCAGAGCCCGCCAGAGCCTGCAGTTTACATAGACCCATATCTCACATATACGGAATTAGCAAGAGCTTTCAGAATGCTGAAGGCAATAGTTCAGTTGCAAATACTTTGTCCAGAAGCACCTGCTTGGTAACTCATGCTTAGAATCCCTCTTACTTCAACCTTGAATTTGTTTAGGAAGGAGCTAGTGTAAATTACATTTCTCATTACACAAAGTGGATATACTAAGGTTTAGAAAGAACATTTTAGCTTTTAGTCAAGAACCCTGGTCCTGTAACAGACCCTTTATAAAATGAGGGAGTTAGAGAGGAAAGAGCAGCCCCGAGAAGTGCACCTGTGGATACGCTTCCTCCTCTGCCTGAAAGAGGATCCTTGCTCCGCACGTCTTCTCTGCATTCTTCTGTCTAACACGGAATTCCAGCGCCGCCACAGACCCTCCAGGCAGCCCCAGGACACCGCTGCACCTCAAAGACAGAAGCTTTAAAAGGTTTAGAGCAACATCATGCATTAACATTTCAACTTTACCTAAAACTGATTAAGTACTTAACTTATACAATGATAAGTGCTGCATAGAAACCCCTCAAGTCATCCCTAACAGAACGTTATATTAATCATTTGGTATATGAATAGCATATTACTTGTGAAGTCTTTGTCTATTTCCTTAACAGCTGAGAAGTTCTCAGATGGAAAGGTTGCTATACGACAAGTGGATTTAGCTTGTCAGTTAAAAACAAAGGACAAAAACCAAGAAACCAAACCCAAGCCACCCACCGCACCACCACCCCTCTGCAAACACCGCATGTTCGAAGTCACCACTACTTGTTATTAAACAGTAGGGTTTGCGCTCATGCCATCAGTACAAGTAAGAGAAGCCAAAGGAAAAGCATCCAGGCTTCAGCACGAAAATCCCGTTGGGCAAGAACAAGGCGTTCTGCCAGGCTCTGACACTGGGAAGACTCCCGCGAGAAGTAAAGATTCGGTCCTGAGCTCCCACGTGCTTTACAGGGTTCTCCTGCGGGCGGAACAAAGCTGTATGTACGCAGTGTGCAGTACGCGCTCCCCCATCGCAGCCCGAGCACACGTGCAGCAGGCGCTCCCGCCCGCTGCCAGCCCCCGCTACACGGCCACAACGCACACAAAGAGAGCGACGGAAGCGAGATCACCGTTTCTTTTTATTTTAAGATGTCACTATTAACACACATTAGTCAAGCTACCCTAAGTAATCCCCCAGACACCTAGGGAATCTAAAATCCTCTACAATATCATCAGCTCAAGAGACCACCATTAAAAGCTTTGATTTTTAGTGTTTATGTAATAAAAGTCTAACAAGACTGACGTTCTGCTTTCATCCTGTCAGACTAATGTGCGCTTTAGTGACAATATCCATTTACAAATCAATAATACATCATACATCATCCCCAGTTTTACCTCTGGAAAGTGCTAAATGGAGTCAATGAACCGTCTATTTACAATTTCAAATCCTAATATATTTACAATAGAAACCAAAAGTATTTAAAACCATTAAATATAGTGTTTAACTCTGCTATATTAGTTTACATGAACACAGCTTACCTCTGGCATCATATTTCCAATGCTAATATTTCTGCCAGTAATTTAAGATTTTTTTTAAAAATTGCTTTTCCTGGAGGGAAAAAAATAAAAGCTTAAAAACCAACCCAAAACCTCCAGGCATTTCAAAGCCCTGAGGAATTACCCACCCTAGACAGTCTTCAGGTAGAAGTACTGCAGTGTTCAAGAGAGACTTCCAAACTCCAGGCAAGCCTTTAAAATCTAATGCATATGTAAAACATTACGAGCTAGTAATCCGTTGAACAGGTTTACTGGAGTCACTGCTACCATTCAGGTTTTACTAATCCGTAGTCAAGAAGGAAACTGCCGCGTTGCCTTTTCTCCCTCCATTACATTCCCTCCACCCACAGAAAGTGTTTTGTGCACCATGGTCCAGAAGAGCTAAGTGGGCATCGTCTTCTCTTCTTTGCTGAAAGGCTGAACTGAGCCAGGCTTTACCCAGGACAGGCCAGACACGTGTGTGCTTTTGCAGTGCTGATCTTCTGGCTTCTTCTAGGTAGAAAAAAGTTGAAGTCATAATTACTAGATATCTCAAACCCTCCTCAGTCCCTCCCCATCCATTTTGCCTTTGGCAAACACAAGCACAAAAGAGGTTAACATCGCGCCCTCTCCTCAAACAGAAACAGCAAAACGGCTGTCGATTTGATTTCTGTGAACCTGCGCAGCATCTGCAGAACGACCCTGACGTTACAGGAGAGGTTTAGTGACCTAGTTCACGTACTGCTGCCCCACCATAACGATTCAAAGATACTCTTTGAACAGTGTCTTCTGCTTGAACGCCGTGGCCCAGCACCACTGCTCTGCTCTTTGCCAAATATTTTGGTTCTACAGAAAGCAGCACCAATCCAAATGGAAACATTTCTGTCATTGACATCGTAAGCGCAGCACAGACCTTGTGATGCTGGGTGTACTGAGGAGCACTGCACCCCACTGACGGCTCCTCAGCGCAAGTTAACAAGGCAAAGAAGCAACCGATACCTTTGCTTTGAGTATAGCAAAGCACGGCCCTTCCCCTCCCTGAGCACTTATCACAGTTAAATGCTTAAACACAACGCAACAAACATTTGAGACTGACTATTGTGATTTTGAAGACAGAAAAACAGCTTCAGGTTGAGGAAGAGAGGTGCAACTTCAAGCATCTGCACACTTAAAGTACTTTAAGAAGATTAGTAAATTAGATACCTACTCTAGCAGGTCAAAGGAACAGAGCAGCTTGCAGGTTTTTTGCATACCAGGAACCAGCCCTGCCTCCACTCTGCTACAGGCTCATCAGATCACCTGCAGGCCAACTACATCAAACCTGGAATGATGCACCACGTTCTAGAAAGGGATAATTATATGAGTAGACTCTTGTCATACGATGGGAGGCCTTTTGCCTGACAAAATAAACTAAGTCAGCAAGAAAACTGCACATGCACTTCTTCCGTCCCTCCCCATGTTTTGTGTAAAAGGCGGCACTGCGCGGCAGAATTACCATAACACACCAGAGAACAGCAAACCGGAGGGATCAGTCCAGCTCCAGCCCGGTGGAACAGCACCTGCCTATGGCGTGGTGCACACAGGACATCATCCAGCAGAGGACACGGGCTGGGCAGGGAACTGCGGCACCACCGCCTTTCCTGGTGCAGCTCTAGAACGGCCTCGCTGTTTGCCAAGGCCCAGGAATTACGCAGGTAATAAACAGGGATCCAGGGCCACAAGAGAAGGGAAAGGCAGGAGACAGGATTAGGGAACTTCCTTTTACAAGGATGGAAAAGAACATTCTCAGCTACACTGGCACCTGGGAACAAATCTCGTAAGGGACAGAAGTCTGCCCATTCCTGCTATCAACAAACTACTCCAGCAACTGAAGTACCACACATGCAATAGTTGCTGAAGATGCTAGTTCTCACTAAAGTTAACGTGCATCTCCAAAGAAAAGAGGCGAACGAAAAGTCATCACTGGCATTACATTTGCTATCACCTTCTGAGACGTCATATCCCTTCCATTTCAAGCACCTCAACCGGTCTTTCATTTAACGGATAAGAAAAAAGGAGTTGGAGAATGAAGGGGAAAAAAAAGTCAAAAGTATTTCTTAAGTTCTTATAAGAACATCAGCAAGTCAGAATCTGATCAAAATATTTTCCTGTGTGTTCTAAGGCTGGAGAAAGGTCACCTCACCTCAATCCCTGCTGTGACTCTGGCAGTTGGGAACATTGCTACACTGAGCTTACAGGCAGCGTATTGTATTAAGACCACTAGAAAAATCTCATTCCTGCCAGAAGATGTGCAAGAACACGACGTAAAGCTTGCAGTGAGGAAGACTGAAGTTTGGACTGACAAATTTTTTTTATTAACTACAAAAAAAAAAGCAGCAAACCACACCACAGCTGTAGTGCAAGGAGCCCAAGTCAGTAAGACATTCAGAGCGCATTTCCCTGCCATTCCACCAAAGACACCAGGCACCATTTCAGAACCCGAGGCGCTGCCAGGGATGGAGCTGTCGTGCCAGTGCAGACTCAGAAGTGCTGTGTGCCAGCTCTTGTCAAGTGCAAAGAAAATTCAAACAAGCAAACCAACCCCAAAACCAAAAAAAACTACACACACCCACTCCCCTCCCACAAAACCAAAGGTGTTGCTCAGGTGAAAGCTATCTGAACCAACACACTCTTGCTATAGCAGTAAGAGTGGTTTATGATAGAAGTCACTCCAAGAACCCTTCAATTAATGGCAGCGTTACAGATGTGAGCAAGGTACTCAACCCTGCTTGTGCTGCATCAGAAAGTTTGGAATGGGAAGAAAGCCCTGAAGCTTTGATTCAGTAATGAAAGATCTCAACACAGAAGAGAACAAAGTTGGGGACTGTCAGGTTATGCAGAAGTAGTCAATGTCATGACAAGCAAACAGGCAGCTCGCAAATCTCTCCTTCTTCTTTCCCTTCCATTCCTAAACAAAAAAAATATCTGCCAACAATTGTACTAACAAAGCTTTGCAGCTGGCTAAATGATTAATTGCTTAACACACTGGAGTTAGAACAGTGACATAAGCGCTTAGTTAGGAGAGCAAATCAGCTTCAGCACGCCCACTGATCCAAAAGAGGGCTGGAATAAGGTCTGTCCGGTACACGTTCATCACAAGGAGACACAGAACCCTTCTTCCCTTATCAGGCAATAAACCCTCGCTACAGGTGAGAATCTGGACTTCGCACATACCTTCTGAGTCAACATCTTCTCTCTAGCTTCATCATGTATAGCTGGATTCCACGGAGAAAAACTATGGAGAAAGTATAGTTCTCTCTTACATTGCATTTTTACAAACTACATCATAAACAGTGCAGAAAGCAGCAATTTTCCTTGGGTTACTTTGTTGAATTTCAAGCAAACTACAAGTCTGAGTTTTCAGTGTTAAAACATACAGTTAAGAACTAAATCCATTAATCCACTGCCATGGATCTTTTCAACAATAAATACTTAGGCTTTAATTTTCACTTGCCGTGAAAATTGGCAATTCAGCAGGTGCTACATGAAGTTCTACTCATATTCACTACTGAGCTGACTGCTCCAGCCCCTATGAAGTCAAGCTTAAAATTATTACACAAGTATGACCCAAGTGACAATCATGCAAATTGAGTTCAGGAAAGCCCAAAAGCAATATTTACTCCATGGGTCTCTACTTGAGGGAGGGTGTTTTGGGACAATTTGTTTGTTTTGGGGCTGGTTTGTTTGTGGCTTTGTTGAATGTAAGTCTTGGTTGCTCAGCGAAAAAACAGTAAACACACAAGTCTAATTATATTCAAGATTCACTCAAAACAGAAGGAAATGAGGGTAGGAATATTTAGAATACCCAAAGTGTTGCTACGAATGTAAGAAAAAACAGGTTGGTCAACTTGGCAGCATAAGCCTTCAAATCAACAACTACAACAACACTTGTTCTCGAAACGTTACAACATGGTGAAGTTGCTCATGGTACTTACATGATTGCATAGGGATCCTCTATTTTGGGCTGATCAAATAAATGACTGCTGCATAGTTTGACACTGTCTACCACTTTACTTTTGAACAGCTGAATATCTTTTTCATACCTGCAAGAGAGAAGTAACGTTAAGTAATTGCAAGGAGGCAAAGGTTTGCTCTAGAGCCACAGACAGATTTGGCAAAGCCTCAACTTTAGTTCCTAGTGCAGCCAGCTCTAGAGGCCGAGGCCATGAACTGATAAATAATTCCACAAACCTCTTGCTTCTGCAGGTCTATGGAAAAACAAACCTCTTATGAGACCACGTCTATACGCATGCAAGATACTCACAGCACTGCAGCCTCGGGGTTCAGAGGACTTGTTGTATCAATCTTGTAGAAGACTCTGCGAGCATACATTAATACTTGCCATATGTGATTATGGTTTCGCCTAAAAAGAACAAAACACAATGAAGAAAGGAACAAAAAGGAACAAACTTCTTTCGAATTATACATCAACATGTTACCACTAACCTCCATTTTGCAAATGCTCTTTTCACATCCAGTTCACCAGATAAAGGATCTACTAGCGGGTGGAAGACAGGCAGATCAAAAACCAAGCGCTGCATTAGAAAAAATATATTAGTTATAACAGCTTCGATCCTAACGTTAAATCCACTGGGTGAAGGTCAGTTAGATGTTGTTTCCAAGTACTAATTAATTGTTACAGCATTAAAAGAAAGCAACCTGAAGTGATTTACACCAGCTGTGAAAATGTAACCCAACACTCACGTCACATGCAGGGTCCTGTCCTCTCTCACATGCTTATCACCAAATGAGGAAACTAATCCAGCCAACTGCACAAGCTCTAGTGTCTACACAGGTAATAATACTGGATAAGATACAATTAAAGGAGTTTTTCTTGTTCAGCTATTTGTGACTGAAAGCTTTTCACACGCTTGAGCTACAACCAGTACTTTTTTACCCTATCCTGTGCAGTGACAGTGCAGTGCCTTCAGTTCTGTACAGCCAGATTCCTCTGGTGTTAGTGCATTCTTCCAAAAGAAAACTTAGTTACTACAGGAAAGTTTTAAAGCTCTATGCTAGCAAAAAAATGCTGGCTGTATGAGAGGTACTAAAGTCTAATTTTTGAGAGAAACTGCTTTGTACCAGTTCTGTTCTTTGAAAGATAATAGCTCTACACAAAGCCTGACACCAAGCAGACAGCTTCCTGCCCTAACAGCTCATTCCCAGCTGTAGCGGTTACATACACCTGTCCCCCAGTCTTCCTCGTCAAGACATGTGGCCAAGGCAGCCAGCTGCTCTGCTCGGGAGAGCCACATTGCCACCATTTAAAAAAAATTTGATTGATGTAATAACTCAGATATTTATTGCTAAATATAAAAAGAGAGAAAAGAGGTGGAAGGTAACACCATACTGTCTCCCTCTCCCTGTGTTTCACCAACTTTCTTCTCAAGTTCTTTTAGTTCTTTGTTTCAATTTAATTTAGAAGAGAGGCAAGAAACCTTGTAGTACTTCAGCAAGCACAGCACAGGTGCCTGGAGTTTATGCTCCATTAGATCACTCCTCAGAATTTAGATACTTCTTTAAGTACTTAAACATTAACTTCCTTGCCAAGGAAGTAGCAGATCAAAAGGTGAGGTAAAGACCTCGTTGATTACTTAATACTCTAATGCATCTAACCCGTGAAATCCACTGTATGCCAGCCTCAGTAATCAGAGTAACATGATTCTTCCACAGGTATTAGGAAATATGTACAAGACATCACAAATGAGCCCAGCCAACTGAATAAAACTAGCTCAAGGAAACGAGAAACTGATCAGTGTATTAGCGTTAACAAAATGTCATACTTAGTACATGAGAAAACAAGACACACACAACCACTTACCGGGCAGTCTCCATCTGGGTAATTATCAGGAATATTGACAGTAAATTTAAACACACCGTCCTGGTAGAGCCCATGTCTTATGAATATGACACCAAACCACACTGCAAGTGAGAAATTTTGCTTGAGTGAAAGAATTTAAACATATCTGTAAATATAAAAAATTAAAAGTTAAGTTTAAACTTACTTAATGCTGATTGGTAAGATGGCTGCACATAGACGCCTGGCAATTTCTGCTTTACAACCAAGGTGCTGCAAACAGAATCAGTATTTAGAACAGCTCCACAAGAACGTTAAATCTAAAGCAAGCTGAGAGCAGTAAACCCAAAATGTGCCACCAACAGCTTAACAGGGACTTCTTCACAAACTTACAATCTATTCCCAAGGATGGACTGCTCTCAGAAAGAGGCAGCACAAATCCAGCAAAACCATATTCTTTCACTCTTGCTTTTCCTACCTCTCCACTTAAAAAGCCTCTAACAGGAAACATTATTTCTCCAGATAAAGCTTAAGTAGAGAAGCAGAAATAAATTCTTCCCCCAGTAAATGCATTTAATGCATGTCAGTACTGAAATTTCCACTTTTCTACCAAAACCCCAAAGTAAAGCAGAAAAGAGAAGAAACGCAACTATGTAATTTTGAATGCAGACCTGCCATCAATTGCAGTTAATTCTGACGTGTTACGAAAGCTTTAACTTCAATTTTAAACAAGTAGTTTTTCAGTTCTAGATAATACTATTTGCTATCTCTCTTGTGATGATCTTCAGTCCCCAAGGACCAGAGCATTACAAAAAGAGTTTCTCCCTCTCCCTTTGCATTTTAGGAAACTCCACTTGACAATCAACAGCACTAAACTGGGGCAAAATGTGCTATTTTTACTATTTTTCAAATCAGTGAATGCAAGAAGTTGCTAGTAAGTTTAACCAGCTGTAGTTGTATGGTAGGCAAATTCTACTGAACACTAAACGATAAACCAAATTAGTCACTTCATAGGTTTTCCAGTTACTTGGCATATAGGCCCATTAAATTAAACTCCTCATGCTTGCACAAATAAACAATAATATTAAAGCAAAATAGTAACACAATTCTCTGCTTATGATTTCCAGAATTTTCATTATTTCCCCAATCATGGTTTGTTAAGCTAGAGGAGTTTACGTTATGATACCAATATATTTTTGCATGCTGCAGAAGAAAAAGATCTTTCTTGAATTAAGAAGTCAGGGTCAGTTCCCTGAAAAAAGAGAGATTAATGCTTAGAGAGTTCCCACTTTCAATTAAATGGTTAAATGCAAGGACTGAAACTCAGTGTTGCATAAGGGCTCCAGGGATTCCATTCCAAAAGGCACGACATACTTGAGAATCCAGAATGTCTGTTACAGAGGAAGTCCCTTCAGCTTTGTAGCACAACATAGTTTATGTAACTTGACAGAACTAGAAAGTTTTGCAGACAACTAGAGATTTGTGTGCTCCCGCAGCAGCCTACAAACCACTAGACTAGATCAAACGCAATGGATCCAAAAGAAGCTATTTAAATCACACTAACTGCTCCCTAAGTTTCACGCTCAGCATTACTGAAAGACAGGAAAGAATGGAGTCTCTTAATATCCACTTAATAAGTCATATCAGGTGGTGTCCAAGCATTCCACGCAACAACTGAAGGAAGCTCCCACATCTGAACTCCATTAGACAGCACCATACATTCATAACCACCTCCCCACTTGACAGCTGCTTGTTTCTATTTTAATACTTGTTTCAAAAACGGAGTAGTTCTAACCAAAAAGCTATCAGGATTGCTAAATGAATGTAATAACTCAGATAACTGCATCTAAACACACCCTTTAAAATCTAATCTCATTCCCCTCTCCCCTGCTTCCTCAAGAGATTGAGACTGCTGCTCCAGAAAACAAATTCTGTGAAACTTAAGTTTTACTGCCTTCTTCAAGGACTAAGGCAGGGACACCA
Organism: Pampusana beccarii; assembly: GCA_013399365.1. Lineage (NCBI taxonomy): Eukaryota > Metazoa > Chordata > Aves > Columbiformes > Columbidae > Pampusana > Pampusana beccarii. The sequence goes on along the minus strand of VWYH01001054.1, from coordinate 656,224 downwards.
CAAAACAACTAGATCCCTGAATGTTTTCCCCCACTGAAGCATAAGCCCAGCGACACAAAAAAGACAAAAAAAAGTGAAAACCTACAATTCTGCAAGGAGGGAATACTCCAAATAAAAAGGCCCATAAGAAGCGTGTGTTCCATTTGTGGACTGGGACGAGGTGGCAGGTGAAGCAGGCTTGGTTATTGGCACAGCATTCTTTGGAATAGAAGGCAACTGTTTCTTCGTAGAGGCTCGTAGAGGACTGGTTCGCAGCTCTCCACTCAAAGTTTTCTCTTCAGCTTCAGGTCTCTGTTAGATTAAAAGAGAACCATGAGATTACAGGCCATATTTCACAGACATTTAACATCTGAACATATTTTAACACAGGTTTAAACCCAACCTTGCTAATTACAAGTTTGGCCAATGAAGTATATCCTGGGTTGGGTGTTCTATTGCTTAGGGGCAGGGAGGTGGGGGTGGTGTCTCCTTAGGTTTTGTTTTTAAATAGACTTCGATTCAATCAAACCTAGCCTGCAAGTACAGAAGTCAAGGTGGATAACAAATCTGCAGATTAGGACAAATGCGTAAGGAGGCTTACATTTATTTAGAAACTGGAACCAGACAGTGTAGAACATCAGCTTAGAAGTCAACCTATTTCTAGCACACAGTGCATTCAAGATAAATCATTTCCACTGACAAGCATCCTCACGCTCCAGACTTCAAAGTCTTTACAAGTAGTGTAGTAAAGCTGAGATGAAATAAGAACTTTCCACAGAAAATGTTACGTATTTCACTTCCTGCCTGTGCTTAAGACACCAACATCTCACTTGGAGCTGATCATGTAGCCCATTCCCACTGTGAGACAATCACCATTTGACAGCAATATCAAGTCCAGTTTAAATAGTTTTGAATAGCCTTTTATGCCTACACTGACTTTTATTAAAAAAAGAAAAAACAAACCCAACCTTTTTCTACTTAATTGGTCACTGCTACACTGCTAGAGAACACTACACTATCTACAGACCCCAAAATGAGCCTATAGATTGCCAAGAGAAACCTGCAGGCTATAGACCTGATTTAGGCTAGTCGCAGTGACTAAAGGCATGAGTTACACTACAGTGTTCCGAAGCGCTTGAGACTCAGACTAGTAACAACACCTATGTCACAAACATCAACAACGCAGTCATATAATTTGCCCTAGCCCTGAGCACCCGAGAAGTGATTAACCCCTGAACTATCGTGCTTTTATCATCGCTGCCATCTAAGGTGGCAATAGCATTATGGAGGCGCAGTTTGGTCAATGCTCACTGCACATGCAATACCTGGCTAAGCTCTATATAAGCCAGTAAATAAATGTCCTAAGAAACAAGTGTTTCAACCATTTGATGTTTGTTTCATCTTTCCTACTTAAAGATGCTTCAGATAAGAAAAGTCAACCAATTCTGGAGCAGACTACATCCACAGGCACATTCTTGGTAATACAACTCAAAGCTCGCTTACGCTTTTCTTGAAGATGATCATGATCCTTGGGATAAAACACACGCTCCGACTGTATTCACAGGTTGTCTGATGGGCTTTCCCAGAACCGCCACCGCCCCTCAGTGCATGTTAGCACCTTATTCAACACCTACCTTGCGCACAGAACCTGTAGACATGCTCCAGAAAGGGTTCATAACGTGTACTCCAAATAAAGGACTGCAACTTCTCAGTGTCTTCAGAGTGTGCTCAGGCCTCTCTGGTTTATATCCTAAAAATACACAGAATGAACGCGCATTCTAACAGATAAACAGGACTCTATAAATAAATAGGATTCTAATTCTGCAGCCAGCTTTATATTTCTGTAACTTCAGAAGAAAACTTCTTGTAGTTAAGACTGACAATAGTTAAAACTGCCAAAGCTCTATTATATACTAGACTCCAGGACAATAATATAGTTGTCTATGAAATAATTTTTGTGCATGAATCCCTGCCTTCTTTCTGCTGGAAAGACACTCTAGGTTCTGCATTCCATTTTGTATCTTGCCAACTGGAAAAAAAAGACAAAACCAAAACATCTATTGGCTCAGCACAGTCAAGAAATATCCTCTACAGGTGTAAATATGAAGAAGTTACGACTGCACCATTCCAGCCCAGCCATGCACAGTGGCGGTGGCTCTTCTCACGCGGCGAAGCGCTACCACTCACACACGCTGCTGACTCCGCATGTTTCTGGAGCGCTCCAGTTTGAAAAAACCTCCGGCATTCCTGGTGAAAGAGATGATCCTCCCATTGAGTCTGCACCATGTACGTGTCATTCTGGTTTCATCTGCATTGGAACAGCACCAGGAGTTGACAAAGCCACAGAACACTGAAGTTTTGCCGTAGCTTATTTAATGGTTTCATTATGACTCCGAGGCTTAGTGCTCTTTTGATCAGCAATTCAGTAATAAGGACTTCAGCAGCATTTAGAGTTTCAGCATGTCACCTACTGTCTACGTCCTTGGTTTCCTCTGCCCTTTTTTTTTTTTGCAGTATTGCTATTGTTTGTACAAGAACCATCCATCACACCTCTTGTCTGGCACAGTCTATTTCCTCCACTCTCTTTTTTTTTTTCCCCTCCAGTTCTCCCAGTTTCCCTTCCCCTCCCTACTCCTCAATTTCTGGCTACATTAACTGAGTTTTCAGGCAATTCACTTTGCTTTTTTTAAAAGGCAATAGTACGCCAATGACCAAGGCAATTCATGGGATGTGAGAGAAACAGAGAGAATTGCACAGGCCTCTATTGGGCTCACCACTAAGATTTTCTACAGTAAGCAAGGCACCACCCGTTCACCCATTGCTTTGGTTATAGAGAAAATGATTATGTTATGATCAAAAATTTTCCTAAAAGGAAAATAAATGCCAATCTTGTTAAAAGAAAAAAAAGTCAGACAATTTATTCTAAGGAAGTCTAGCAACGCTAAGTTTTTAAAAGAAACATTGATATCAAAGCATAGGTATCCTTCTAGACTATGCAGCAGCCAAGCATTCAAAACATGCAAGCATCATTCAGAAAAGCGATCAAAACTAAATAATTTCTCCACCCCAAAACAATCTCAAACATTCCAGTACGCATTACTCCTCCAGATATTTTTCCTCTTCAGCAGCCAGAGAGTCTCACATCATTCTGAGCCACCGAAAACAAAGCCGAGCTACTGCTGGGGGGCATGTCCCGCAATGGCAGGGAGGGGTTGTCGCTTTTCCCCTCTCCTGTCCATGAAACTCAGCCAGAATAAACAAGACAGCAAGATGCTTGGCTAGGAAGGTACAAGGCGCTTCCTTGGGAAACTCTGGTGTAATCAGAGGAACCGATGCACAGAGAGCACCTGCGTGCCATGGCTTTGACAAGAGAGAAAAGCGCTGGAAGCTGAGGTACGGGTCAGGACACAACGAGCTGGAATCTGGAGTGATTATGGGGTTTGGGTGGGATGGTTTTTTTCTTCCTTTTGTTTGGTTTGGGCTGGTGTTTTTTTTGAGACTAGGTAATGTAAATTGCATTATTCCAGAGCCAGAGGTATGGGAGTTGAGCAGGACAAAGAATGAGGTGTGTACATAAAAAACAGCCTAACCTGCTTCCAGTGAAACAGGGAACTGATCCAGAAGTTCGATAACTGGCGCTAGATGGAGTTCACTTGCTGACTCCACCTTTCAGAAAGAAGCTATGCATCTCAGTGCCCTCCCAGCTTTTTGAAAAGCTTTTAATTATAGAGATGCCTATTTATACACTATTAAGAACAGTTTACACCTCCAAATAAAATATTATTTTAGCTCTAGTTGTACTACAGAGATTCTGCTGCTCAGAGATCTTTTATCCAGTTGCCTGCCAGTAATAAGCAATACATGGTATTAGCCTCAACTTATTGCCAAACTGTCTCTAGTCTCATTCACCTGTTAAAATACTGTTTATGATGGAAAACTAACAACCTCAGAGTACCAGCTTCCCAGAGGGGGGTCATTTAAAAAGCCTTCAAAGGTGTTTTAGAGTTTATTTCAAATCACATTCACTCCTCCTAGCTATGCTACATGTGAGTAGAGAATGATTTCAGTACAAGAAATGTATCTGCAACTGCTTATGCTCTCTAGTGCCTTCACCTCAATTTACCACCCCATGTTAACCACAAGAATAATTTTAAAAAAAAGTAACAGCACATTTAAGTGAGACTGTTTATCCTGCTTCTCACTAGGCAGAAGGTCTGCAGCAAACAAGGAGAGCCAAGCCCCAATATCATTAAGTGGAATTTCTGGGCAGTTTAGTCATTCAATCTTACACGGGCTACAGCATCTGCTACAAGGTACCTACCACTAGAGCAGCTATGAGCTGTGGTTACTGAAGCCATCAGCTTCCCAAAAGAACTCAATACACCCTCCTCATTTTATGAAAATGAAATAAATACACTCAAAATCATCACCCTGTCTCCTTTTACATGGCCATTATTCACAGTGCTGTGCTTATGAACAGGCTTATTAGTGTGCCGCTCAGTAATATGTTGTACTGACTTCTGCTATTTCAAGAATAGAAAGTAACAGCAACTCTCCTAAGCTGTCCTCCTCCCCGGGCTTTTTACACGTATCTTTTTCTCCAGTGTTTTCCTTCTAGTACAACAGCAACTTAAAAAACCACCACGCAAACTTGTGAAAAAGCATTATTTCAGGTGCTGCTTCTTGGAAAGGCTTTCTAACTTCTACACAGCACTGCAGTACTGAGGTCCTGCCATACCTGTACCCAGAGATCACCTGCTGCCAAGCTGACCTTTACGCTGCTGCTCACCAGCGCTGAGGTACACAACAACCAGAGCGGTCTGAGCGAACATAAACCCACGTGGTACTTCATCATCGCTATAAAGTACTTCAAAAATCAGTGTTATCACTAACATAAACCAAAGTTTTAAGTACTTTGCTCTTGCACCTTTGCATTCTCTACTCTAGCTATTCTCATTACAGATTACTTCTGTTATTTATACCTACTGTCACATCATTTGTCATACGGCTGTTGGGCATTGGAACAGGCTGCCCAGGGCAGTGGTGGAGTCACCATTCCTGAAGAGGTTTAAAAGGCGTTTAGATGAGGTTCTTAAGGACACGGGTTAGTGCCAGAGTTAGGTTTGGTTATGGTTGGACTCGATGATCCTGAGGGTCTCTTCTAACCAAAATGATTCTATGACTCTATAATTTTTCCCCTATCATCATTAGTCATTAGATTAAATACAGCACCAAACAAATTTGACAAAAACTCCATCTATCTGGAACAGTGTGCTCTTCTAAATATTTTCTGGCAACATAAAGGATTCAAGAAGAAGAAAAAAAAAAATTCTAGACAAACATATACAAAAGTATATATATGTTTCTATGCATTTTATTCCCTACCTAAAAGTGAAAAGGATCACTCCTACACCTGAGAATAAACAAAGCTCAATAGGCAGGGCACTACAGAAGAACATTACATGCTACGGGTTTGTGCAGCAGCTGTATGTGTCAGTTTCCACCAGAACACATTCCTCCTCAGCACACCTGCTCCTGATCTCTCCAGGGCCTCACCAGCCCACACCTGAACCTCCTGGACAAGGCAGCGCTGAGCACAACACTGACCCGCCGAGCCTGTTTGCCAGCTCCTCCTCCGCGGGTGGATCGCACCTTCAGACCAACACCGGCTGCTGTGGCTTCCAGCCTGTAACACACTTCTGCAGGAAACCATAATCTACGCCCAGTAAACGAGCTTATAGAAGAGCGAACGGTCTAAACGCCACCAGGGGGCTGACCCGCTGGGTCCAGAGGGGACTGACAGCTGGAGGAAAAACAAACAGTTCTGCAGAGCCCTGAGCGGGGCGAAGCCGCTCCCGCCAGCCCGGCGGTGCGGTGCGTCCCGTCCGGCCCGGCCCCGCCGCTCGCAGGGTGCGGAGGGAGAGAGCCCCGCGGGCCCGGAGCCGCCCCGGGCCTGGCGCTCGGCCCC